>JAODUI010000002.1:2216077-2228842 GCA_027563995.1 Papilio gigon | reverse complement strand
AATCAATGACTGAGGATACTCCACTCCAACCTAAAGTGGTATTAGAACAAAATCTTGCCTATAATACGACTTGCTACGTGTTCGCTACGCCTTCTCTACGCTTGTGCGAAGCGTCTTCTACGAACACCCTACGCACATCTACGTCTTTGCTACGCGGTATACAGTGGCGTAGTATCGATTTAGAGTACTATACTCAGTCAGCGATTATATACGATTAGTTTATGCCCTTTGTATGTAAATATGTATGTGCAGGGATGCTCACCTTCCGGCCCGCGAGCGAGGCGCCGCCCGCCGCCGCGTACATGCACCGCGGGCGCGCGCTACCCGCGGTGCGGCGCCGCGCGTGCCCGCATCCGGGCCCCCCTACTCACCAACACCTATAACACCACACACTCTTATAACAATCAATCATACATATCATACAAACTAGGGTTGCCACCCGAGGTTAACGAAGCATTTTATCGACCAATCTATATTCTCTCAAAAATTTTAAACAAATGTTACATGTCATTCTGTATGTTTATAATCTATTCTTTAGTATAGTAATATACTAAATTAACTTTTTTTACCCATAAATAAGATGGCAACCCTATTTCAAACATATGCACACTCTTTGTGTATTGCTTTTTATTGATTACAAATAATTAACAAGATAATAATTTGTTACAATGTAATTAGTACGTATTTTATTTACACAACTATATTTTATTTTAATACAATAAAGTATACAATTAATAATATTCCATACAACACTTAATGTCTTAAAGCACACTTTAAACAAAAGAAATTCAACTTTACTTTTAATATACTATATAAATCCTTTCAATTCGTTTACAATAAACAACGTGACCATACAATAGTTTTAAGTAACAATATTCAGTATTTTCAGAAAACTGAAAATGTACGAATAAAATATACAATACATTGTCTTTGAAAGTGTTATATCTAAATATCCATTGTTATAAAATAATTGAATATACGAGAACTAAATTAAGAAACCATTGAAGACTGCCTTTTTAAATGATAAAACAAAACACTATCCTAAATTGATGTGTTGAAATGGTATACAAAATATAAACACATTAAAAGCAACGGGAACCAAACTATGAAAACGGTTTCCACTTAATTGCTCTCGAAGTCAGGTATGTGCTCTTACGTTCAGCTCGAATATGAGAATATGGCGAAAGCGGGAACTCGTATGCACCATTAAATATAGAACGCTCCGATTCAAATTTCATTTTATTTCGAATCTGTTGAAACATTCTCACACTTTTATTCACACTTACATTTATAGTAAATTATAACATACAATACATTTATTAACATTTAAATTACAAAAAAAATGCAATCTTACTAAAGTTCGCGAGTGTTTTCAAATGAAGTTTAAAGAGTGATTCAATTGATCAATTAATCAATTGTTTTGACCAGTTCCTGACCTGTTATTATATTTAAAAATCTGTAATATGGTCTCACGTTATTAATTTATGGTAACTTACATAGATTACACTTTTCTCTACTCTTAAACTTTCTCTATACATTCATAGGTACTTTTTATTCATGAGCATAATTCGATGATGCAATAAACTTAGTGAATAGATTAATTTAAATAAATACGTATTCATTAAATATATGTAGTAACACATAAAACCTTATACTTTTTCTAGAAACTTCAAAATTTTATTATGTAAAGTATATAATAACCACAGTGTTACCAACATAATTAATTTTCACATCACATGCAACACTGTCACTTAATGAGCTATTGCATTAACGTTAATTAATAATTATTGGATTAATATTTGATATAAACGTCAAATGTACCGCAAACAATGAACAGAACACAATCGCATTAAATTAATTAATAATTATATTTGCATAAGTGATTTATTGTTTAAATAATTTGATAGGAAATGAAAAACGTCACTAAAAAACTAAACCGATCATATCACATTCCCTACAAGTATACCAGAATAGCATAGATTACAATTTACACAAACGTATCTTAAACAAAGAAATGTAGCTTGTAATTCCTTTGTGGTACTTGAAAGTTGACCGACACAATAACGAAAACAGCAGATAAAGCATTCTCTTTTAAAACATGTCACGAATACAAAATCAACACATTAGGAACAATAATTCTTATAGATATAGTAAGAAATTAGTTTAAAAACTTACTTAAGTAACTTAATATATTAAAACTAATAACAACATCAATTAATGTTATTTTCTTTTGTTTCAGTTAATTTCTAGTACTCTTCATAATTCACCAAATTTCCCCAGCCATTGTATGAAATTAAACATGGCCGCTGTTGAAGGTACTAGTTGAGGGAAGCCGAAACTAGTTCAAAACTATAGTTAAATCGGCCGCCTATCTCGATATCTCAACAATGTTATAACTTTAATAGAATAAATGATCAAAACCGTTGAGCGCCGAAGCGGCAGCGCCAATCTAAATTCATATTATAACGTAAAGTGTTTGCCAACTTGTGTGTACGTCGCCTTAGAGAATTATGAAAGGGATTCACTCATAATGTATTGTGTAATTTCGTGTCAAGTGTACAGTCGGACGGGCTGCATCGTTTGATGCCCGATATACTCCTTCAGTTTACCTGAAACTGAATTCACTAAACTAGAACAGCGATAATTTATTCTTTAATAAAAAAAAACAGTTTTTCTCAAAAGGTTTTTATTCTGGGTTATATAAAGTTCAAAGAACGTTAAGATTGACCGATAACCAAGAAATATCGTGTTCTTAAAAATCATAAATACATTCTAAATCACTATTAAAATTAATTGCTGTAAAAAAGTATTTTATTAAATGAGGTTATATTTCAAATGTTTATTAAAAGAAAAATATCTTTACCACTTTTTAGTACTTTACCTCGCATATAAGACAGGAGGAATTAAATTCGACGGTAAGAGGGAATGGACAGAAAAGGGGAATGTCCTTTTCCTGTCTGAACTCTCTTCTATCTAATAATAACACACACTGAAGTCATATTCTTGTTTCTTATAGGTAGATTTAAATCAACATCACGTCAACCCGTTCCTCGTTTGCCAACTTATTCTAAATTGTATATTATTTAGCAATATAAAAGTTTCATGTATTAAAACAAAATCTTTTGAAGCAACGTAAAAGCTACCGTATAAAAATTATTTCAGAGTTTTTAGTCTTGAGTGAAGCTTTGATAAGTTTCTCTTCAAACGATTTATTAATGTTCTATAAATTTCTCTTCGAGTTCCAGAGTATGAGCTTTTCCACCTAGGCCATGCGTAGGCATGAAAAAAGTTTTACAAATGACTTTTAAAACGTCAAGCGTTGGTTCAGTAATTAGTTGTGAAATTAATTAATGTTACTGACTCAAACAGGATTCATACGAATTAATAGAGCTTAAAATTTCTCTTTAAAGTATTAAAAGCTCTCCTATTAATTAATCCTCCTACTGATTTTAACCGCAGCAGTTAGAATAATTAAGCAGTCCCTTAAAAGATTATCACTAAGCAACTGTCTTAATAACCATCTAAGTACGGCATCTAAGAAACACAATGAAATTGATAAGTGTTTTATTTCGTTCTAGTTTAATAACGAGATTCATTTGTTCATGCGAACTAAAGTTTCATAAAATAAAGAAAAAAAATGTACGCCTCTATTGAATTATAAAATGAACATTGTTATGGAGTGACATATATATGACATTTATCTTACCTTATTTAAACGTTACGATGCATCTTTTAGTATTTTTCATACGTTAATAAAATACACATAAACGACCAATTTCAAAGAACTATAGATTTACAACTGGCCGTATAGAACATGTAATTCAAGTATAACCGACAATTGAAAGTTTCCCTAAGGTTTTAGTTTTAAAAAAAATACACATTAAATCTTGATAAATTTAACCGCAGTACTTTTTTATAATTTACTATAGTGAAATATAAAATTCTTCATAAGAAACGAAAGCTTGAAAACACATTATGAAGTGATTCATCAATATGAAAGTGATTGTACACGGCTTGACTCGCGCTCGGCCGGTTAATGTAGATTTAATAACCACCCCTCGGAGTCAAGTACTGTGAATTACATAATAACCTTTGCTGTGAACTGATCGAATTGAAGGTAAACATTATAGTACAACTTCACCAGGACAAACGAAATCCGTTATACTAAAACCGTTTAAGAGATACGCTACAAAAGACATAACATAACGGAGGAAACTAATTCCGGACTAGTTTTTTTTTTATTCATTTTTTAATAAGGTAAGAATTACACACGGATATATATCCTATTTGTCCGGCTCTGGCTCATTGGTATTCATCTATACCATTCCCCGACTGAAGAGGTTTTTTTTTAATGTATATACCAGGCTTCGTATACCAAAATATCAATACTATTTTGACCTATAGATTAAGGTGGTTAAACCGATTTTGACAAATGAGAACTCATTTGTTTTATCCTCAGTATCATAAAAAAGTTATCATTTTTCAGTTTTGTAATTAACAAAAAATGTTTTCAGCCTCTGTGTGTAACTAGCATTACGATTTCGCTATCGAGGCAGTGTGCAACAGGCGTAATAACATTATATTTACTTTCGGGTCAGATTTTAACGCGGCGAGTTGATAATGACTGTTTGTAAAGCTGGCTGTTTGTTTAAGATCGTTGTTGGAACAGCTGCTGTTCAATTTGCTTTGGAAACTGCATGTTACTAGTTTTGTACAGTTCAAATGTAATTCAGAATCAAATAGTCGAACAAATGTTTACTGTTAGTTTGTTTATGGAACTAATGTGAGTATACAAATTGTGTATATGCATGCATCCTTCCATCTACATTACATATTTATATTGTTTTAATGATACAATACCTATCTTGTTATGAACTTTAAAATTACAGGAAAGATTCAATCTTTCACTAGGACGTTTTGAAATTAACCAGAAGTTAAAAGTTTGTCAACTGTTTTTGTTGCGTTTCGTACTGAACAATATAACAATACTGAATCTATGTTATCAATGATGTTATGTCTAATGTTAATTTATTTTATAAAAGGCCTAATATCCTAGCCAGAGTTAAAACCCACGGTTTCACTTCACTTGACATGTTTCACGTAAAGTCGTCGCGCGACCGAAGCGTCATCAAAATTAAGAAGTAGGTCGCGAGTATGTCGAGGAGCTTAGAGTATCCGCTATAAGAAAGCCGAGCTTTGTCATCAGCTTTTATACAATAGATATGGTTCGTCAGGTCGCGAGGGCCCTCCAATAAGTGTTGTTCTTTTAATATCAAATAACAATGCCTAGTGATAACACAATGGCATCAAAAGTTTTTTTTTTATTTTTTATCGTAGCTTTTTGTTAGTTGCTATACTGAATTAATCTAACAAAAATTTAATAAGTTTTATAAGTTAATTTTTAAGTCTATGAAACCAAAAATTTACGAGAATATTTAATTATTTATTGTATGTAATTCAATATGTATGTAATATGTATTAAAACTTAGCAAATTATAAATTGTCAAACAAGTTTCAAGAGATAATTAAAAGTTTGCAACTTCTGAATTTCAGAAGCTCCTTTCAGCGGAGTTTTGTATGTAATCGTATACACGCTCGTAAACAGAGCTAGTTCTAGCCCAGTGCACTGTACAGCTTCAATAAATTAAACATGCATACTTAAGTCATAACCTTTAAACAACACATAAATGTCTATAAAAGAAATTGTTACGACATAATTCCAACTAAGATTCATTTGTTAATATGAGAAACATTTTAACGTAAAGTAAACGATACGACTTGACTTCAGAAAATAGATAACATAAGGAAGAGTTACTTAATGTTGAATAAGAATAAAGAATATTTAACATAATGTTGAAATAAACATGTGTATGTGTGAAATAAAGAAGTTGCTAAAAGTCAATAAGAGATATCAAAACAATATTTATTAATTTTCACTGTGTACAATATTTACAATGCATAATGTATGTACATTGTGTACAGTGAACGTTCAAAGAATGCCCAACCACGACCACCTTTAGCCCATTGATCGATTGACTGCTAACAAGCTAAGGCAATGTTAAACGGGTTAGTCACGCTTTGTCAAATACCAATAGCTCGATTTTTATAGCTTTAGTTTTATGACTGTAAATTAACAAAAAGTTGAGATTGAATGAGGATGGCTATAAAGGTAGAGGAAGACCGCACACGTGGATGGTGTGATGTGTTAAAGAGGATATGCGTAAGAAATGTGTGAGTTCAGATTTGACGGCTGATAAATGTATGAAACATTACAGTGCCAACCCTGTATAAGGGGAAGGATAGATTAATGATGATGAAGATGAATTTTATGGCTGGAAATGATACTTTTTTACCTTTAAAGCGAGTTAACAGAGATAGCCTATTTATTTTTAATCAAACTCAAACAGTTACGAATGGAACTCTCGTGTTACGGGCGTTTATTTGTGAACGTTTTATAGTCCATTTAATTAGTTTTCAATCAAATAAAAAATATTCTTGTTTCCTCGAACCAGATGATTAACAACGTATACAGTTTTAATAGATAAAATGTATTGTCTATTTATTTGTAAACTTAAAACTATAAAATTATTAACATAAAGAATACCATTTTAGATTTTTATAAATGAAATGAGTCTTTGTATTATGATAATTTTCCATAGTAACAAAATATAAGTTACAATTGAGTTTAGTGGAAACAAAAACTTTACTAGCTTCATTCATTATTTATAATAATACACTTGTGTCTATGGTTTCATGTTTTCTATTTATCAAATCGATACGTCATCGTGTTTGCATACCTAACATTGTAACCATATTAAATAATTAAATATTGATACTTCCAGTTTCCTTATAACTGAATAGGAAACGCGAACATGGTTACAATATAAAAAAAACAGTATTAAAATTATCGTATACATAATTAAACGGTTTTGTATTTCTCATATATTATACGAATGCAAAAGTAATCAAAGAAAATAAATGGTTCTTAAAATAGCAAGAATAAAATATAACCCGGTAACTTGTGAACAATGCCTATTCAGGTGAGCCAGTATCGCTTAACGCTCATCGGCCAACGGCGAAACTTTTCATACTTTGAAAAGAATCCATTTACAATAACGAATAGAAATAACCAGCTCAACATTTCTTATAAGTAACACAGATAGGGAAAAATTCAATATTAAAAAAAAACACAAAACTTTACGCGAGACAATGCAACTCTTTTGTTATTGAATACAAAACTTTTACACGGCTCATTATAAAACAAAATTCACAGAGCTATGCTGTAAATGAACTGCGTAAATGACGTCACCTTTTTTAATAGAAATAAAATTGTGCGAATGTATGAAGTTGGGCGAAAAATTGGCCGCCGCCCGGGGCGGTCCTCGACCAACCCATGATCCAAACACGTCACGTTTACCATTTAATTTACGATTTTATTTAACAGAACACACGCACGTCACAAAGTTCGCGGGGATTTTGCGCGCGATTGAGTTTTGAATACTGGTTTAGTTTCGGAGTTGGGCGGTAGGGCGCGCGCGGGCGCTGTGCGCTGTGCTGCCGCCGCGCCGCCTCTGCCACGACTGACGGTGTGGAAATTCGATTTTTCTGACGTTTCCTCCGCGCCTTGGCCGGCCGCGATCGAACCGCACGGAGTACTAAACCCGCCCGTCACTGATTTTGCACGTCCCTTTACAATAATAACCGTCAATATTTTATGACACTTTTGACAAAAAACGACAGAAGCACGTTAAGAGTCGAAACACGCGATCGTCGATTGTTTCGTGCAACTAAACGTCTCCGACCTTGATAGTCCCTACATTTGTTGATATTTTGCTCAATTCATCATAATAAATGGACCAAAGAACAATATTCTAAATGGTTTCATGGACTGGCGTAACGGTTACGAATGTTTTCATAAAATACTACTGGTAATACTATAAGTTGGTAGGTAGAGGAAAAGAGGGTGACGACTGTACGTATGCCTTTTTTGTAACCACCATCCTTCGTAATAACATTTAACAAAAAGAAACCAGAATTAATAACACTCTTAATTATTTCAACAATAAATAGTTTATGTAGAACATTATCGGATGTTTGGTACATACCAAATAATCAAGTATTTGACTTAAAGCCATTACGAGTCATTCGTCCAGGCTTTTACATTATAAAAACAAAAGAGCTTTTCAAAATCTGTACTCAATATGTACAGAAACATTTATTTCAAATGGAAATGAGCAATCAACGAGTATGTTGATTTAATTCCTCGAGTGTTTATTTACACGCAGCTTTCGTGTTTAGTTTTCTGCAAATAGTTTCATGAAAGTGTCATCATTTATTTATATAGAAATTGAAACGTGGGAACGGATAAATTCATATCTATTCTTTGCTGTATATAGAACGGATTAAGATTAAAAAATAATAATTCTACCGTAATAGATTTTTTTTATTCCTTAAACTGTAATATTTACCCAGATTTGTTTAATAGTATAAGATTGCAAACGAGCAAGTAACCTGTATTCGTCAAAGTGGCGAAGTGACCACTAACAATGGACAGCTACATATGCAAATAGGTTGCCTATATTTAAGCAACAGAAGAGGGGACGCACAGAAAGAGGACTTTTCCTTTACGTATATGACAATGCACTACCAATGAGCTTTAAAGAAAATGGTGGAAAGTGAAAGACTACAATCTAGTTATTAATTTGTTCCGAGAGCAAAAGAAAGCCAAACAAAAGATACACGGTACTCTAACTTAGGTGTAAGTTTGTCAAAAGCTATTACTGTTAAAGTGTAAGTGTTGCTTCAAATTATTTACTTAGCAATCGATCGCCATTCGTCACAAGTTAGAGTGTTTGAATCCAGCAAATGTTTCCCGTAACCGTCAGTTTCCACTGTCACAATAACTAAACATATTGTCATCTGTTTTATTTAAAAACTAAGATATTTCGACCGCCATGAGACAAGCCGAGGACTGAGTTGTATGGGGGCAACTCGTCGACTTATCAGTGAAGACGCTTCAGGGACATGACGTTCGGTAATGTAGAACGAGGAAAAAACAGAAAAACTAAGATAATTAAGGTGCATGTGTTTCGGTACACACGGTGTGTGTTTCCGACGACTTAGTGCGGACGGCAGGAAGTCGTTGGATGTGGAAAGCGGAGGACCGCATACCGTGGAAGGCATTGGGAAAGGCCTATGTCCAACAGTGGGCAGACAAGAGCTGTTGTTGATGATGATGATGTGTTTCGGCAATGAATAGCCACGTTAAGAGTTATAGGTTTAAAAGCAAACATTTTATCCAGTATTCTTTTGATGCATGTTTTATAGAAAAAAACAGAAGGACATTGTAAGATTCCGTTAGTTAAAAATGTAGTTTTTATTTGGCAAAGTTTCAATCGAAGCTTTTTGGATATCGAATTTTATTGTATGAAAGTAAACAATATCATATCAAAGTTTATTTGTTTTAAGATTGTTTGAAAGCAAATTGCGGTTCGTTTCAAACTACGGCAGGTAAGTTCTAGCAAAGCAAACTTCGAACTGCATCTTAAGATATCTTGATAGTTTTGCATTCGACTACTGTTAAAGTATTTCACTATTCGATGCAATACCAATTATTACAGCGTATTGGTTATTAAAAACTGCTGCATTCAAAGTGGACTATATTGACTAAACATACATTACCACACTCAGAGAACATAAGTGGTCGATCTTAGTATAAATTAGGTATCCTTAATCTACACGAACCGATTTGTTTAGTAACTAATTTTCATACATATAAATATCGATATTACCATGGTTAATACTTGCGACATAAACTACGTTTTCTTCTAAAAAATGAAAGCGAGACCTTAAGAATATGCATAAAAAGTGTTTGAAATTAATATTCCGTATTTGGCAAGGATTAAACAATTTTCCTTTTCTGGCAATAAAGTAGTTATGGTAAGAGCTTGTTTTTTTTCTTGAGATAAACGTTCTGCAACATTTGGCAGAGAGATGGTGTTTTATATAAAACCTTATTACAGTTTTGGATGCAGAACGACATAAAATGTCTTCACACATTTTTTTTTACAATACTAGTAAACCGCCCGGATTTATCCGTGGAGAGCGATGTCCCATTTTGTACTCTTGTAGCATTCGTAGCAGATTTCGTAGCATTGTCATCGTAGGCGCTTATTGCTTTTATATAAAAATACTTATTATACCTTAACCTACATTCCTGTGACGTTCAATGGGTTGCTATATGCCCAGACTTCTCATATATGAAACAAGAACGATCTAAAGTTCGCTAGCGTTTACCAAACCATGAATAAAATAAACTGAAAACGTAGTCTCATGCGAAGTGTACTCTAACTAGGCAGCGGAGTGGTGTCCTAGATTTTTCATCTAACCTTTTCATTGTCTGAAAAGAGGCAGCCGAAGCGAAACTAGCGGGGGCCGGAACTACTGGAATTAAAATCTCCGGTCCATAAAACCTTATGAAATTATTTTAATGACATTTTTTGTTATTCATCTAATAATCCTAGACAGTACAGTATCATTACAGTAGTATATACTGTGCTGTCTCTCCTTAAGAAACAGGCAGGGTAATAATGTAATCGAAGAAAACAGTAGTAACATCCTAATGGTATAAAGTTTAAACATTAACATTCACGATGCGAACAACCAAGGATTGAACAAAAAACTGTAAAAAAAAATAGACAGATAGGTTAAAAAACTTAATACTATTTAATTGGTTAATGCTTGTAACTTTGAACGGAATTGGCAAATATCCAACACCACAAGAAAACATACGAAATCAAAATATATAAATCACTGTACTGCGGTATATAATTTGCTTGATACCTTTGATTCTTTGCATATACGATTTTATAAGGCTTGCAAGCGTATACCGTACCTTGTATAGACACAAAATGAAAGAAAATGTAGGAAATTACAATTGTATATTACTAGCATAATCATGTCGGTTATCTACTGGGTCAAAAAAGGTTCTCTTCCCTTTGATATCTCAGTCAGGTAAGTTTTATTTTGTATAATTATTGAAAATGGCACATAGAAAAAAACACTCGCCAATAGCATAGTAAAGGGTGCTGACTACCGATCTAGAAGTCGTATGTTCGAAACCCGCCGTTCGACTATTGTGAACAATATCTAAACACAAGCTTTTTAGAGCTTACTCGGAATAGTTACTGGGAATGTTACTAAATTAACCAAAACCTACTAATTAATAATTTTATTTTTACAAAAAAAAAAAAAATTGTTTTAGTTTCAGCACACGAGCTATATAAGTTTGTTACATCATTTAAAATAATACTATACGAGTATGTGAAAATTCTCTGCGATAGACATAAATTGTGAAGAAAGGCATATTTTTAAACGTTAGAAGTACATTGAATGCATGAGTTTGAATGCAAGGAAAGCTCAACAAAATCTCTTGTATTGTGACCCAAAACTATGCCGTGGGCGTTCAAATAATAGCGAGGGAATAGTATAGCCGCAACAAAGGCCGTCGCTAGCGGGGTCGGCTGCGTCAACACGGGCCAGAGTGTTTGTCGTTTCGCAAATTGAATTGAAAATCTGCGCTGCGCTCCCGACCCGCCACCGACGCTTGCGAAACTTTTTTTGGAATGTCTCATAACGATAAAAGATTCATCTGATGCTTTTTAAATACGTTTTGAGAATATAAAATTGTCTCTTAAAAGAACTTGTCTCTTCAGAACTTTGACTTGCAATTATACACATTTCGAAGTAATATGCAAATTATATAAGTATATATTGCACAAAGATTGGGCACCCACTTAGGTGAGCAGATAATTCTGTAGCGAAATAAATTTAAAATTGCTTGATTTAATTATCTAGTGTTTAGTTGCTAACAGTGTTGTGATAATAAACATAATGAAAAGGTAATGTCAAATGTTAATAAATGTATTCAAATTATTTGAATAACCAAACCAATAGAATTATGTTAAAAGCGCTTAAAAAGTTGTCGCTAAACTTGTTTGAGAAATATTTATCGTGGAAACTGAAAATTGAATTCAATTAAAGTTGTTTCAAAGGTTTCTTTACTCGTATAACTTTGACTTTATATCGTACAACCGAGCTTTGCATAAAGTCTCTGCTCTTCTGTACCTTTCCCGCCTTTCCTTCTAATGTTTTGTCTTTCTTCTTACATTGTACTCTTCCAACTATAATATCCATCATATGGCGGGATCACAAAGGTGATCATTGACAAAACTCAGTATTTGAATCATGACTAACAATCATCAAGTATCAGAGTCTGTAGGGCCCAAGATCCCTCGCAGACTACATACCTTTTAAGGTTTGATACTTTAATTAGAATGAACTATTAAACTAATATTGCATTATTCAAAATCAGTGTAAACGTACTTGAATATTTGTTCATACTAATTAAACAGCGGCTTAAACTATTGATAAAAATTCCAGTCTGAAGGAGCTTTGAGTCACGTCAGTCAGGAATCGAGCTTAAGAATTCGAAATTTAAAAATTTAGTAGCCCGAAGTGTAACTGTACTGTACTTTAATAATTATAGATATGTATAAATAAATAAAGTGTGAATATATTTAGACTTTATTGTATCGTTAGTCTTGTAAAAAGTATTTATGTATGTTTAAAATTAAACTATTAAAATGTTCGTGAGACATTTCACTATACTACTTATAAAAGTACTTATAAAAGTAGTATAGTATCGCTGTGAGCTCCAGGCCGCGAACGCGTTATAGTACCAATCCCACTCACCCTGAAGAAGAC
>JAODUI010000002.1:2193640-2207812 GCA_027563995.1 Papilio gigon | reverse complement strand
ATTGCTTTGTAATCGATATTTTAATTGAATATTATAATATATCTTTTGTTGTGAATGTTGTGTGTACCTGTAATTGGTCAAATTATCTGTCTTTTGTTTTTTTTTTCGTTACATGTTATTGTGAATGTAAGATAATATTACTGTTGATATACTTTAAATAAATAAATAAATAAATAGATAAATATTGTGTGTATCATTACGTTGTTTTCATTTAGCTGTAGTTTATTAAAATACATTTAATTATAAATGTAAAATAATGAACTTTGTAAGTTGAACCGGAAATTCGTCTATTGTCGTCAAAACATATTAGATTGTAGAATCAATAGTTTTTATAAAAGTCAATGATTACATGAAATATTAGTAAATTATGTATAATAATTTAATACAACTTTTTTAAAGTAAAAACACGCTAACATACAATACACACATTTTTTTAAAATCCAGTAAAATAAGATTCCTAAATCTAATTAATGTCAATCATCTTACATAGGATACAATAATGTAATGTTATATTTTAAACAGATATAATTTAGTTGAATAGAATCAACAGATGAATAAGTCCAGCCGATGGCTCCGGGCTGGGTCCATCAATCACACGACTGGCGCGCGCCAATCGGCTGTCAGAGCTTTCGCACGAGAGTACAGAACAATATAGTGTAGTACGGTTATTGTTTGAAAGCAAGCTTACTGTAAGTACTTCAATGGTAGTACTGTACTATCTACTGTTCACTCGCATTATACTACCCTCATGTGTAACACGATGTCGGTACGCGATCGCCAGCTAACACTATCGCGAGCCAACGTTCCGTTATTCATGTCAGAAATTATCGTCGCGTACATTGTTTTGATTTATAACTGTTTCACTTTGTTAATATAAGTTTATACATCAAATGTATGGATGTGTGTATTTACGTATGACGTATTTGTGTATGACTATATATGTATACAAATAATTGCGTCAGCTGTATTCGGTATAGCTCATTTAAATAGTGAAATATCATTTAGTCCGTTTAGGACTATATTACATTCTTAAAAAAAATTATTAATAATTAAATCAATTGAAAATATAAAACCATCAATTTCTATTTAAACATTTCATCGTTTTGTTATGTAACAAGTAATGTATGGATGGTTAGCAGTGATACAAAGTATAGCATCAAAAACAATTGATTGTCTAAAACAACTGCGAAGTTAAATTATTCGAGCACTCGCTTTGTAACACCAGAGGGCGTGCCCGCTGCACCGTGCACAATTAATTGCACTCACAGCAATATTGAAATGCAACTGCTTTGTTATAATTAAATGCCATTTGATTTTATTGATAACACACTTGATTTAATCTTTTGATTTGAATTAAAACAGCAACAAATAATTGTTATAATATTTATTATGTTCTATACATATTTTTTTAAATAAAATATTAGTAGATTTTTGTTAATGTACTGATATTTATTGTAACCGTTCCTGGTAAGCTTGACCTTGTGTTAGAATATGGTTCACGATATTAGTCGAATGGTAGGATTCGAACTCACGACCGCTAGATCGGTAGTCCGTACCCTTAACTATTAGACTATTGGCGCTTCCATATTATATTACATGGATGTAATTCGGCATTTATATTAGAACGATAGATTACATTTTAAACTATATTTTACTATAACTGATATAAATAACACGAAACAACAAACAACACAATCTTATCACTCTATCAAACAGCCGTGTCAAAAATAACCTCCTCGACCAGTCATTGACAGCACAGACTCAATAACTTTTAAGAATATAGAATAATACTAATGTTGTTAAATGTCTTACAAAATTAATATTCATATAATATAGATATATGCACTGGATGCGGGCGGCGCAGGACGGGTGGCAGTCGGTGGGGGAGACCTACTAGGAGACTACACTAGGCTGATAATGATGATGATGATGATAGAATGTTCTATGTTAAGTGGTAAACGTATTTATTTCTTTGACTTTAGATTAAAAGTAAACAACTGCAGAATGTGTCACGTGCGATAGACATGTCCGTTGGTGGCGCGTAACTGGATTGCATTCAAAACAGTTTCCGTGTTGCGGCGGAACGAACGCGATCGGGAAATTCTATTAAAAATCAACGCTACAGCGTTTAAAAGATTGAAGTTCGTTTTAAAAAAGGATTTTAAGAACGCTAAATATAGAGTCTGTGAATAATACGAGCGTGGTAGATGAGACATGAAAGTTGGATAGAATTTTACATAATGTTATCATCATATGAATAATTAATTAGATTTGTGTTAGTTAGTCTATGCACACTAATATTTTTCGATACGTGTATATGTAAAAGGGGTATGTATTTTACTAAAAAAAACAACAAACAATACAAGATTGTATCCATATATTAGAAGCAACAGTTGTGGGTCCATCAATCACCGCGTGCTGTATCTCCACCGATCGCTTCTTAACTTTTATAAATCATTTCCTATACAACTCTTAATGTTATTTAATAAGAATATTCTCAATCAAAATGTATTAAAAAGTAACCAAATAATTTCATTCAGAACCTCGAAAGATAGAAAACTCTATTTTTCCTTGTGTTATGTCCACATTGTACTATTTGTGTTGCCTACATTTAATCGAAAGGTAGGGACGTATAGAATCACGAAATATATCCATTCTACGCATCCACTTCTCTGTCAAAACTAACGAAAATATTAAGGTGGGTTTTAATACTAAATTTTGGCGTCGCACACACTCTTGTTAGAAGTGAAGCGGATTACTTTCACAGTGGAAGTGATTTTGCACCGGGCCCTTTTTTGTTATAAAAAAAAATTAGCCAATTTTTTGTTAAGCTCTAGGCTTATGCTAGGATATGGTTTATGCCAATAGTCGAATGGCGGGATTCGAACTCTCGGTTCGGTAATTCGTACACTGAGCTATTAGACTATTGGCGCTAAGAATGTTATTGCAAGCTCTACTCCTGTTAAATATATTACTAAAATATTCGGTTACATGTTATCTTGTGGTAAGATAAAATAAAGTTGTATTTGTTAATACAGTTCTGTATGTGCCAGTGATTTATTATTCATGCTCACCAAAAGACAAACAACCATTAATACAGTTCAAGGTGAAGCCTGTTGTTTGGAGAAATCTTTGTCATACGTCGATTCATTTCCCTTTTAACTTATTCAAAGACATGAAAAATGGTTTAGCTTTGACATTGTATGAAATTATTGTTGGTTATTAAATTAAACAGACACAAACGATGTAATAATTTACTAAGTTTCACTGCTAAAACTTTTGTAGAATATTCTATTGTCATTTCATTCATTTTCTATCTAAAAGAGAAAGATAGCAGTCGAAAAGAAGTCGCCCGTATTGTTGTTGTACCTCTCAGAAATTCCAATCTACGACCAGTGACCAGACCAGATATCAGTGTTGTTTGGTATTAGATTTTTTTTTTTTACATGTGACATGATTTGTAAAAATTAGAAAACAATTTTTAGTTGACCGCATTTCACATTTGACGGCGGCCTAAAAGCGACCACCTACGAGTCGTCTATTAACGCCAATTACACGGTGCCCGCTGTTGGCAGCTCTGCATAATATCAACGTTTACCTTAGTGTCGTGCGGAGCGTATAGCGGAGAGTTTATGTACTTACTTTACTATATTTAAACATGAAAGTTATATATAAAAAAGATATATTAGAATATGATACAGCAAACAGTTTGAATTTTTCGCTTTACTAATTTTACATGTACAGATACATATATCGGTGAAGAAAATCAAAAGTGTCTGTGAAGTCAACCTGCACTGGGCTAACGTTGACTTTGGCCTTGTCATCGAGTCTCCGAGCCCTTTGGTCGAGATATAGTTGCGCTGATGATGACACACCAGTTTATATATTGGAGTGCAGGCGTGCTCAGAAATTTCTAATTCTAAAATATATTTCGACAGTCGTATGATTGCTACAAAATATACTACGTCGCCTTCTACGCTTGCTAACATAGCAGGTGCTACGCGAGGTCTACGGCCGCGATCGGAACACGGCTGTGGCAATAAAACGGCAAAACGCGGACGAATAGTTAGCCATTTTAATTTCGAAACGTGTTTGCTATTATATAAATGGCAATATAGAACAATGTTATTATTTATAACAGTTGCATGCATTAAAGCCATTCATCGTCTCGGCCAAGGAGACAGCGATGTACATTTCAAGTCGATTACCTTTTGAAGGTTTTTTAACTTCATAATTATTGGTCCTTATTACATAAAGTGCACATTTTTTTAACTTTGATATGCAGGTACTCATTAAACACCACACAGATTTGAATAATTCTTCTTGTAGAAACAAGTTCCACACTTATGTTAGATAGGTTTAGTAGCTAGGTTTTTGACTAAATATAGTAAACAGGAAAAAAAAATTCAAGCGAGATTTCATACGGTTGAAGATGAGAATAGCTAGTACATATTATATGTATACTAATTTGTATGTATGTTATTTTTGTATTGTTTGCTATTGTATGCTATTTTGAATATACTGATACTGATGGATAAAAAAAAAACTATCGCCTTGGAGATCGGAGTTAAACGATCATGCGAATTTAATGACTCATAAAAACATTCCAAGAAACGACAAACAGCTCGCTGCTGTTATTTGAAATGCATTCCATATTTCACAATCTCATTTTAAAATATGCAATCAAGCGGAAAATCAATTACGTAAGTCAATGAATCAACGTTTTATTGCGGCGCTGCGGCCGATGCGTTCCCTTTATAATAATGGTAATCAATCTTGATACATTAATTTTACTGTATTACTGTTTCCTAGAAAATTGTCATAATATTACAAAAGTTGACCGCAATATGAATTAATATTTTTATACATTGTTACCTTATAAATATAAAAGTCTGTATACATTTGTATTGTTGTTCATTTTTTAAACCTACAGTTTTTACATTTCTCAGACAATACAATATTCTGCGAAACTTTTATTCAATAGTATTTTTTTATACTTTTTGTTTAACTCAAACTTATATTACGTTGAATTCTAGAATGCACCTAATCGATAACCAAAACCGTGACATTGTAATGCCTGTCCACCCCAGTTTACAACTCTCATTGTGGTCGTTAGATTTCTACAATCAATCACTAAGAGCCCAGAATTGTATTAGCGGATGTTTGTTAATTTACTAATACTCCTTTTAGAACTCCAACTAAGCTTTGCTTGTGTATGGTCTACGATAATAATCGAATGGTGGGATTCGAACTTTTGACCACATGATCGGAAATCCCTACCCTTGACCAAAAAGCTATTGATGAGTCTGACTATTGATACTATATTTAAAGCTTGATAATATTTCATGAAAGCAATGTGCAGTCAGTTATAAACAAAGCGATGCATTGAAGTGATAGGTTCAAGTTAACTGCTGAATAAACAATGATTGTCTGAAATCAGGGAGCAAACGAGAGCACTCGGCGGAGCCTCGTTAGCGCGAGGTTATTGAGGCAAATGCCACTGCGATTACAGACCTACTCAAACGTATATCTTACCAACATTTGTCTGCTAATATCATTGTCAATTAATACACTATTTAAATTGTTATTTTTTTATTATAACACAACACAAATTAATTTATCACTAACTTCTTAGAGCATTTTTGAATAGGCGTATGTTTGTTAGCAGATAACTTCAAAATAGCTCAATAGATCTTTATGAAATTTGTCAAAAAGGTAGTTTAAATACCGAAAAAAAAATCTTTCATTTTTTTTTAATTGCTCGCACACGTAATCACTAGTATTATAAAATGTTCATCGTTTATACAAAGATATTTGATAATCATATTCAATCAGATTACGGAAATTCATATTGCTTCCAAAAAATAAATTTAATACAAACATGAAAATTAACGAATTGATAATTTAAGTCAAAACATTTAATATCGTACGGAAGCGGCAGAAAGTCAATTAATTTTTCAATATTAATCCTCTCTTATTGGAAACGAGCAAAATCCTCAATACGCTGCCGTGACGCATTTTAAAAATGCATAAACTTATTGTTTCATATCATTTATTATTTTTCAAAAAAGACCAAAAGATGTCACTTGTAATAATTTTAAATACAATAAATAATCTTACTGTTTTATAAATACGAAAGTTTGAATAGAAATATAAACGCTATTTATCACTGACCAGGTCAATATAATTGATTAAATTATTTAAATTAATATATGACACAGAACACGCACTCGAATTGTAAAATTAATAATTAATAAAGCGCTTTAAATGATTTCAAGTAATGTGGTGGAAAGATACGCTCTTTAGTAAGCGCCTATTAACTCTACTCTTAAAGGAAGTACCTTATTAATTTTATTTACAACCATAAAATCTGGCAATATTTTAATTTACCATCTATGAGTAACTGTTACTTTTCATCACATTTCAACATGGCAACCCGCATGTATCGATCGATCACTCCAGGTCAAATCAGGTCGATGTATACGGTACCTAGTTCTAGATCTCTCTTTAGATTTTCCTTTTCCAACCTACACTGTAAGCGTGCATCAAATAAAGTTACGTTCGGTAAAGTTCTTTTACAAAAAACCCCCCAATATCGAGGAGTCAAGTGCATTCGATTCTAACATCGAGACGATTATTAATAAGGGTAATATTAAAAGTTCCAATCTTCGCAAACTACTCGTAGTTACCTAGTATTTTTTTTAAATCATTAATTTTAAAATATAATGCTCAAAGACGTGTTCGCGCCGGAGAAAAGAGGTTGGCAACACCGACGGTGTGATGACAACACTACGACGACGTCATTGAAGCGAGCGCGCAACGCGAACACTTGTCTTATTGTAAATCTTTGTTTTACAGCCCAATAAACTATTTAAAACACAACAGACGTGATTGCTTGCTAAGGCTCGGACGAGGCTGTCTAAGACAAAGCGAAGTGGAGAAGACTTACTGAAAGGCTGACCGTCATGGGATGAAGACATAATAGACATAAAGAAAATGAACATAACATTTGTATGTGAATTTGAAATATTTATATTGTAAATTTTACGCGTATACACGCCTTGTCGGAGTCAGGACATTGACCTTTAATAAAATTAACAAGTTAAATTATTACTCACTTTGTGCTCCTTTATTTTCGTCACCTAATATTTTTAACAACCGGTAAATATACGAAACAAATGCCATCTATCATTTGGTTAAACAAAAAACAAATGACTGTAACGACTCTTTTGACGTACAAAAGGCTTGCAAGCAATTTAACTTGTCAATTACTTATGAAAATGGGGTAACATAGTGCATAATATAAGACCCACATGTTAGTTTTTGCATGACAGTTAACCTTGTAGGCATAACTGTTATTCACATCATCATCATCCTGTCATATTCTTTACGGACTATTGGCGCAGTATATACGACTCTTCCGTACATGCTCATCAATTTTAAACCACCAATAGCTTAACGTTTAGGGTACGTACTACCGATCTAGCGATCGTGGGCTCGAGTCCCACCATTCGACTAGTGTTAGTGTCGTGAACGTTATCCTAACATAAGCTTTTTCCAGCTAACTAGGAATGGTTACAAGGAATATTAATAAATTAAAAAAAATCTACTCACATTTTTATAAAAAAAAAAAGTATTTCAATATCCCTTCTTAGGCATATCATTCACACAATCTGTCTATACATTATTCCGTCTTTTGTTTTTCGTAGCTATTGTCATTATAGCTAGTAATGATTGTTCAGTGGCCATCGCCGCTTGCATCCATATACAGTATCCTTATAAGAATGGTGTCTCCGGTCCGCGCGTCCTAATGCCCAGTAAAGCGAGTTAATGCCAGCCAGTGTCGTAAATCTGTGTCATTAGGAATTGTACGTGAACTGGATTCTGTATCTCGCCTCACAGACCGTGTATATACGTAACGAACACGTCACGAAATAAATGCAATTGTCGATTGAAAGATTTACTCGTGATTTTTTTTATAGCAGAAGGGGTTAACGAGCGTCGATATCACTGAGGTCGTCAACGTTCATGGACATCCGCAAAGAGATACGCTCGCTTCTTTAAGGACCCTTTTTCTTATACTAAATACACAATAATAGTAAGTGTGATTAAGCTTTGAAATAACTTGTACCAACTATTTAAGTACACCAGTTGCTCGATATTCAAAATTCGAACACAGTTTTTTTTTTTATTCGATAGCTTTATGAACGTCTTGACATTAAATTTAAGTCTATTTTATTATTTTCACGTTCATCCTGTCTAATAAATGTCTCAAAAAGGTCTACAATTTTTTTTATATGTTGATATAATTATACTCAATACCATAGTTCGTGCGCCAAGTACATATTCGCAAAATGCAATGGTTTAATAAATAGTGAAACTGGATATTTTTTAATGTTAAAAAGTACCAAAGTTTGAAAGTATGATGCTCAAAAGAGACTAAATACTGTAAATATATTTATTATACATTTACAAGCAAGGGTAAAATAAATAAAAACAAAAAGTTCTTTATACTACTTATAAAAAGACTTAACTCACGTGCAACTCAGTGTCAGTACCGACTAGTTTCGAGCCCATCAGGGGCTCATCTTCAGGGTGAGTGGGATCGGTACTACAGCGCGTTCGCGGCCCGTCGCTCACTTATACGGATACGGACACGATAGTACCAATCGCACTCACCCTGAAGATGAGCTCCCGATGGGCTCGTAACTAGTCGGTACTGACAACGATTTACACGTGAGTTAAGCTGTAATATAAGTAGTATAGTGAAATGTCTCACGAATGTTTTAAGAGTTTAAAAAGTTCTTTAACTGCAAACTACATAGTCATGATTGCCGTTTGTGTAAATTTCCTTGCATCGCACTGTGCGCGGACATAAGACGGTGCAAACGAACCGTCCATTGTTAAAGGTTATACGAAATTGGCTCGACTCCGTTTGAAGTCTTTTATAGTTTAACTATGTCAATTTAGTAAAATAAAATCTCTTGAAAAATTTGATTAAAGTCTAACACAATTATTCTGAACTTATATTAGTTTAATAATTAATACTGTAATGTATAGTTAGCTTTGTAGTTAGAAATGTAAAACCTACTTGGACGTATAAATGCTATAAAAGAAAAAAAATGACAGCTACAGTACGATAAGGTCTTGTGTCAAATGTGACATTGACAGGAGAGCGCTAGTATCATGAATCGTAATTTAGATTGACTGATGCTCACTGGTTTATATAAATTTGTCGGTCTATATAAACTTGTTTCGTTCCGGTATAGTAAAAGAAACGAATGCATTTTAAATGAGATAAAATAAAACATTTTCCTCGACGACATCATTATTTTTGAAGACGATAGAACATCGCTCGGGAGAATTTCTGAGGCTTATTGCTCTTTCTATTCTCGTTCCTATCGTTCGTAATGTTGTATCGGAGATCTCATTACACTGGTAACATGACTTTGTTTTATAATATTAAAACCTCTATCAACGTAGATAAACAAATATGTTATATAACATGATTTAGAAAATCATGGGGTCAATAAAACTTTGGCAATTTTAATTGTTGTACCAGAACACTGCACTAATCAACACTAAAGCAAATCGTCCAAACAACTGCCTTCTTTACGACCAGACGTGGCCTTCATAAAACGAATGGGTTACATGAAATGTCAACTTAATGTCAAAACATTAAGGTCTACTATTCGTTGGCTAATCGATTAAGAGTTAGTGATGGGTCATTACTAGGACATTACTAGACTATTATGGACGACACAAAACATTTTGCTTTATTACAAATTCTTGCCGCAGAAAGTCTATCGGTTCGTGGAATACGACCAAATAAACACAAACATATTGATGTTTTTACAACAACTTGATATCGACGAACTTTATTAAAATTACAATAAATACTCAACTATCGGAAGCAAAAATACCTTATAAAAGCGCCTTATATAATTAATTAAGAACATAATTGCATTAATTAAACAGTGTTGAATACGTAACAATTACGAAAATTAAAAACTAAGTTAAAAGATTAATTTAACAAAGTGCAATTAATAAACGCCAATAGTTCAATGATTAAAAGTATAGACCATCGTTCTAGCGGTTTTGGATTCGAACACCACCATTCAGGTTTAATATACCATATGTTAATACAAGCTCTTTCTGCTTACTTGAAATGGTTACGAGAAATATTAGTTAATTAAAATATCTACTTATCTATAACTTCACCTTATTTAATTAAACTTTATATTTTAACAACAACGCTTCAATTGATCAATGAAAACAAAGCACAAAGTATATTAACAACAGAACTAAGTATGAATTCTTCAAAAGAAATATTGCAAGAACGTAAATCCTGGCCAAGACTCGTTCAGCTAAAAGTACTTTATTTAAGTATTTTCTTTCAAAACTAAACAAGAAAGTTACAAGCTGCCGGAGAGTCTATATTCCTAAAACATGCTGCTATTGAAATATACTTTAAGATGTTGGAAAATATATAAAAGATATAAAATTCATTTCTATACTTTATTGAATGCACCTGACTTAGTACTGTACTCAGAGTTGTTTATACTTATAATTCCTTACTTACTACTTCATACATTTAGTGTGAGAAATCCACACTTAACTGTATGAATAACTATTTAACAGTGATATACTTAGAGAGAAGGTTAGTTTTGTTTTTGTCGTTCCTTAAAAATAACATACGAAAGCGATAGTAAATGAAAGTTACAAAAACTTATCTTTTTAAATAAACTGAGAGTAGAAAAAAAAAGCGTAATAATGAATGCACTCATGATAAAGGCCCTCAACACGAGATGCAATTCAAATCAAAGGTAAATGCACGGCTCTGTAAGTTAACTGGGGCGCTAAGACACCGTTCGCTCGACTTCCCACCACACCGATATAACGAGCGATCGACTTATTGCCACTCACTGGAGCACCTACAGTCGACCATTGGTCAATAAGGGAAACCCTTAGTACAGATTTCTTATATGCACTAAGGCGCGAAAGTCTCTGCCATTTGTTATTTACTTAAATAATCCCTGACTATAATTTTTACACTAAAACTAAACTAAGGAATCTCCAATAACCACTAAATAATTAAAATGCACGTAAGTATACATATTTTAGTATTACAAGTATTATATATATATATATATATTCACCTCATAATTTAATTCATCATCAGTCCTTATCTGCTTATGCTGAACATACCCCTTTCACAATGCCTTTTACAATATACGGTCCTACGCCGCCGACAACTTAATTAAGCTCCTATAAATAGGGTAAAAAGATTTTATTTCGTTTGATTTAAAATAAAGTATGTGTTTTTATACAAGTATTTGGACAATGGAAACGTCAAAGGTCACTACGTCATTACTTATGCTACGCATTATTCACGCTGACAATCGGTCTGCACACGTCACGCTGGAGTGAACCTCTTTATATACTCTGTCATTTTACACTACAATAATTTTTAGTAAAAGCTTTTTTGGTGTAAGCTTTAAGTATACTTTTGTCTACATTTCTAAAATGATGTCTAAAGTCCAATTTGTTAAGTGAAATGTTACCTCTTGCAGCGTTAATAGCTGGCAGGTACGTAATCATCATATTTTTTTTATTTCCGTTGTATATTTTAGTAGGTAGTTATGGGATTGACTTATTCACATAGCAAAAGATACTTTGAAAAATTAATAAAAAAATATATAATTTTTTAAATAAAATTTATCTGCACATTTATTGTAATTTATTATATTCTAAAATGTTTTTACGTTTTAGTTTGATAGATGTTGGACATAGGATTTGATCAATGCCTTCAACAGTAGAATTCTCGCCGTCCGCACTAAGTTGTCGGCCCACCTGGACAGAGGGCGCCCCTTCTCCATACATAATATATCGAATATATGTAAGTGTTAGAAACATTAGTGTACGTTTAAATCGTACAGCGCGTGCCAAAAGTATCGAGTATTGATTTACCGTCCCGCATTTGTTTTCGATGTAGCGACGCTAGCGTAACATTTATCCATTTTTCTACGATAGTGAAGAAACTATCGTTAAAAGATCTGTTGCGTTACCGTCCCTTGTCTTGTCTTACTTACCCATCTATGTCGTTCATTCGTGCAACCATTAATGCGAACTTTTAATTTCAAAACGGTATTAAATTAGTTCTTATGATACACTCTGTGCTTGGAAATCTTTAGAAGTACGGTGGACTTCTACGACCGTAAAGTAATATAAAAACATATTGTCCTTTATTAACAAAATAAAGCAGTAACATGTTTTTGTTGATCGGAGCAGTGGAAGACCACGTTATAAATGCAAAGTGATTGTCACACAAAAAGAATATTAAGAAAAAAACAATCATCTAAGAACAAACTCATCAGACACTCACTCCAGTGACACACAACCTCAAACAATCATCTATCAAATACGGTCTGATTTTTCTAATGTAAATTTTTTATAGTTAAAATTATTAATGATTTAATATTATCTACATTTAACTAAAACTAGTGTGGGTTCAAGGGCTTTGCCTTTTTCGTTTATTAAAGCTAAAGGTACATTTCAAGATCTATATGTGATTTATGAAATCTAACGAAATAAGGATCCAATTATATTGCTATCTCAATGTATTAAAATAGTGTGAGAGAGATGGCAACAGGTTGTCTTTCGACAGTGGAAATCGCTAACTAAAACCGGGTGTCTTTCAGAAGGAGCATATGATTACAATAGCTAATTATATTTCTATTATCATGTACTACTGTGCATTGTATGAAGTGAGGGTTTTAGAAATATAACGAATTTACTTTAGCCTTTTGCAATGCTCCTTCTGTGACCGACATTCTTCCCGTTCCAGACGACACTGCGAACAAAATAAAATCATCTTAACAACGTAGCAATAATTAGAGCAACAAAGCTATTAGACTTACAGGCATAAGTCATACTAAATTGTGTTAGTTCACGAACGTCTCCCTGTCAAAGAGTGCCATAAGATTCTTGTCATATTGTCTTATTATGTTTTTTTTCCTTATAAAATATCGCCCTGATTTCTGGTGTGGCGAAAATGCAGGAGTATTGCAAAAAAGATATGGATATGGTTGCCTTTTGACTTTGATTATAAAACGCAGATGCGCTCGGGATGTGATACTCTTGGATTCCTAACGAGTGTAGTGATAAGACCTCTTGCTGATAATCATGTTGTGTTCTTATTATAATTATAGTACAGTATAGTTTAACCTCTGATCTATCGTACCAGTAATTAGAGTAAAATAAATTTTTGGTCTCGTTCTTGTCTCAGTTCCTAACCTTTATATCTAACGCATTAGAATTCAGTTTAGGATATCTGAAGGGAACCTGAACGAAATCACAACAATTAATTTAAACCAAATTAAATGTAAAATTAAATTAAACAATATCTGTTATAAAAAAAAAACAAGAGAAACCTTTATTATCATTTAAAATTTAAAAACAAAGGGAATAAAGCTTGTTAAACTTTCATAGAAATTCAATAGGATTAAATAAATGTGACAGGGGATCGTAATGTATGGCCCGCAACCCATATAATGCTTTGTTCGGACCCCAACAAAGCCGGAGCAAACATTCTCTAAAATGTTCGCCATTAAAGGCATCGTTTAGAAGAATCACGGTGAGTGTCCACACCTGTATTACAATACTATAGCTATCCCGCTCTTTCTATTAGATGAAACAGAGATGACAATACCTTTGTCACTGCAGCTTGAATTCAAGGTAAGCGCAAAATTCCACTGTCATAACATTTTACTAATAAAATTTCTCTTTTAAAAAAAATGAAAAACTACTTATTTGAGTTTTTACTTGGCTTGGTTACTAAACGTTCACTTTAATACCAGTATTTTTTTTTAATTTACTAATATTTCTTTTACACAACTAAGCTCTACACTTGTACTGGGATACAGTTTACAATAGTTTAGTAGGCTAGGTAGGTAGAGTAGTACTATCAATATTCAAAATCCATCTACAGCATTAGTGGTAGAGTAGTACTATTTAAAATCCATCTACAGCATTAATGGTAGAGTAGTACTATTTAAAATCCATCTACAGCATTAGTGCGCAGGCGCGCAGTGAACGACGGGCCGCGAACGCGCGATAGTACCGTTCCCACTCACCCTGAAGATGAGCCCTCGATGGGCTCGAAACTAGTCG
>JAODUI010000002.1:2183202-2193540 GCA_027563995.1 Papilio gigon | reverse complement strand
AACCATAACCATTAGGGCATTGGCGCTTCAAACATCACTTTCCATTTGTTTTTAATAAAAACACCGCGCGCGCTGGCCGGCGATCGCGGCGCGACTGGCGCACGTGGTATCAATCAATCGATGCGGGCGGGCGCGGCACATTCATGTGCTGAACAGCTGACGCTCGGGCGCCGTAAACATGAATCGCCGCGCCCTCCGCCCTCCGCCCGCCGCGCCCTCCGCGCCCTCCGCGCCCTCCGCACCCTCCGCGCCCTCCGCCGTCCTGACACTCTGCGCAGGCCGCTGCCGAAAGCGCTCCGTGTTAATGATACGACAAAATGTAGTGCAATTTATATTAAACCATTTTTAAAGTATCTTCTTATTATGCAATATAATTACATGCCTGTAAGACTATATAGTGCAACAAACTTATGTGGCTATTTGTCCGCCGGGCAACTAGGCAACGCGTTGAACTATTGTACTTTCCAACGAATTATTAATAATGCGATCAATTCTTCTTCACCTCCAGATCAAATAAACTTTAAAGAGTAAATAATTTAAATACGAAAGGAAACATTATAACAAAACCGCATTGTATTGCGTCGTATCGTGTTTACATCTGAAATACAGTGGGCGTCCCTACGTAATGCGGCTGCGCGGTACACGGAGTCCTAGGGCGAGGGGCGAGCGGGCGCAGCAGACCTAGGTCCATTTCCTCGCTCCTTGTTGCCTGACTCACACACACAAATGTGCATTTTATATGCACAATCACTGTTACTGTCACTTTTTACAACATTGTCGTACTTTAACAGCAACTAAGAGATTTTCGAATTCAATTTGTTTTTTTTACTAAACACGTGCTCACTGAGTTTTATGAGAACGAAAAACATTTTACCAGTAAACAAACGAGACAATTTCAGTTTCAATAAAGTGCTTTAACTACGCAATTAGATTACTTAAGTCTGATTATAAGTGGTATATATACTAGACATACATTATTTAATGTGGTACATATTTTTGTAAACCTTACTTCTAAAGGTTAGTACAATAAATTCGATGGAAGACTAGAGATAAAGGAAGGGGTATTATTTTCTATCTATAGGTCTCGTTCCCTGACTGTTTTAGAAAGAGAACACATCTGCAGATGAGGATATCTATGCGATATAATTTCGATTTGGCGAACTCTTGCGGCAGCTATCTAGTTTGAAACCTTTATCTATAAAAATGTATAACTGTAAGATGACATCTGTTTACTTTTGAATCCTGAATATTCTCGATCTATGTTAGAACTGTACAAAGTTTATTATATGACTAAATATTTACTTAATTCTTATTTCGAAAATAGATAAACATAATGAAAAACGAAACTAATTGTGTAATAATGTTTTACTTATATCGCCGCTGCTTTTGTTTGAGAAATAAAATTGTCCGACATCACAAAGGTTTTATAAAACGGCGAGGCTTCTATTGAAAGTAAATGAAAGTCCGCGATATAAAGAACGGGAACAAAATGTCCACAGTTTTATGTGAAAAGTTCTACAATGTTAATCATTAAAATGCTTTCAATAAAATAGTTATTGTTTTAAATATTAGATGCTGAGAACGATAGTATAATAATGCTAATAAATAATAATGTTTAATATATATAGCTGATATTGTTACATGCAGCATAATTTATATTTTTTCCGACTGTGAAGCTACGTTCAAAAATTAAATAATTTAAATTTTACTGAGACGTTATTATAAACTTAATATAAAATGACTAACAATCGTTTATTCCGGTGACGGCATCGACAAGTTCCTGACAGGAGGCGAGACGGGTCGCCCCCGATGGTCTTGAAATCAGTCGGTGCCGATACTAGCTAAGTATACAATTGTTATTTACTTATAAAAAACATTCTAGTAAACAATTTCTTATGCCAAAATAAGTGTTTTGAATACGTTTATTTTTATCCAAACATGCAATGGCTACGCTTCTAGCGATTTCCGAATTTAAATCTGCTCCATTTATCAGAGAAAATCGACCTGAGCGCGCGTTGGTTTAGTTACGTTTGTCGACTGGGGATCGATCTAATACGAACCTGGGACTTTGCTTAATTCCAACAAGTAACTATTAATGTACATTTATACTAAAACTTTTAAAATGTAAGAAAGTATAACGACTAAAAAATGTTTAGTAAAAATACAGAAGGCGTGTGATAGTCCGGTGGCAAGTAGCATTCATAACCTACAAAAAACACACACGACCTGTCCCACGGGGGTTTCTATTAATTTTAAGCGGATTATTCACTGACGCTATTTGACAGTTGACTCTCACCGACCTTCACAACCCAACACTTGACTGTAATCCCTTTGAGAATAAAACTGCGGGGCCACGAATTTTTTTTGTATATAAGTAACGAACAGTTACATTTTAAAATCTGAAGCGTACGCGGAAAACGTAATCAGAAATCCTTACCTTTTTATTTTTTTTTCTTCAAATCCTATAAAATGTCTCGAGTGATTTGTAAATTTAAGTGTTGCTTCCAATGTCGTTTAAGCATTCCCTTAGTGCCGATTTTAAACATTGATTCTACACTGAGTTTTCTTACATCATCAGTCTTCGTCTGCCCAATGCTTTCCACAGTACGAGATCCAGTACCTTAAGTAGAGTTTCTTAAAAATATGAAAGTAGGTTCCATAATTCCATATTCAAAATTAATGTGAAACATTTACGAAAGCCGTTTTAATTGCCAATGATAAATTGTGCAAGCGAGCGCCGAGATTCATTTTCAAGTAATTAAAGTTACAACGTACGCTCGGATCAAAGTCCGATAATTACCAAGTTAGTTCAAAGTTAAGCGAATACTGAATCAGTGCATCGTTAATTCAAAGCGGCCAAGTTAAACACTCGTCGTTTAATAATAACGCGCCTGCAACGCCCTCTACACTTACGTGCTTTACAAAATTTAAAAATATTAACTCGAAATACTTCCTTAATAACACCAAGGTATTTTTTCGTGAAACGAGTTTAATTTTAAATGACTTGACCTGACTAATTTTAATCCGATTTTATCGGATATAATTATTCACATTTTCTAAACAGATGATTGATTACTTTATTAGATTTTGTGATGTAAATTGAATTTTATTTTTGCACTACAAAGTTAACATAGTAGAATCTAATTTGAGAGAGCATTGATCAGCGAATGAATATGAAATTTAACACGGATTAGCTAAATCTGGAGAAGGGCATTGCGATATTTAAAAAAAATACGAATTCTTTGTTTTAGAATTACGATCGACTTTAAACCAATGTGCGATCACTAGTTAATAATTTAACCTCTCAAATGTAAATGTCCTTTCTCTAATGTATTTTCTTATTTGTATCTTATTTTGCCTGCTGTGGTAGGATGAAGTAATGCCTTGACCCAGTTCAGTTCGGCAACATCTGCATTCGACACTCAGCGGATCAGATCTTTAAAGTCGATCGGCAATGCAAAATATCTTATGTAACCTATTCATGCCGCAATACACAGCTGTCGAAGTATTGTCAAGAATATATAATACAAACAAATAAAAAAGAAAATTAAATCAAAAACATGTTTTGGACCAAACTATAGAGGTTAGCAAGGATGACTTAACTCCAGCGGTGAGCTGACAAAGACTGAATGATGTTAATTTTAAAATTTCACATCTACGCAGATAGGCAGGTTATTTACGCGGAAATACAGAACATTACAATCCAAGTAACCGGCAGTACTCTTATAGACTCAACTTGTAGGACGCTACTTCTAGGCAAAGAAAATTATATCAAACCAAGTCAATGCTTGTCTTAATATTCTTTCGACTACTAAAAGAAGAAGAAATATGTTTGCTTTTTTATTAAACTATAGTTTTTATTAAACTGTATTTTAATTACCATTTCTTTTTCCACTCCAATTAAGCTCTAGTATTGTGCTGTAGCGACGCCAGGTGGGGCAGGAGATTGCTGGAGTGGAGGCCACGGTTGGGGACCAGGAGTGTGGGTCGTCCTCCCTTCAGGTGGACCGACGACTAAGTGCGGACGGCAGGAAGTCGTTGGATGCGGAAGGCTGAGGACCCCATACTGTGGAAGGCATTGGGAAAGGCCTATGTCCAACAGTGGGCAGACAAGGGATGTTGATGATGATGATGATGATTGTGCTTGGATATGGTCCACGACAATAGTCGAATGGAGGGATTCGAACTCTCGACCACGTGATCGGATATCCGTACCTTTAACCATAAGCTCTCGGCGCTTTTACACAACAAGACACATAGGCCAATAGTCTAATAAACATCGGAATAATAAGAAATTGTTGCGTTCAAAATAAATAAATACGATACTATCATGTTACGTGATGCGAGAACAGGCTACAAAAAGCTGACAATGGTTTTTAGTCCACAACAAAATATAATTCAAGTTAAATGTCAGCAGGGTGGCGATGCGCCAAACGCAACAGTTAGTTACGATGCACCCACAATATTGCTTTCAATTTTAGATCTTTAAGGGACATGACTTGGCGAATTTGCGCATTCTGATCTAACAAAAAAGTTTTCATCATGCTTGTGTGCGTTTTTTGTGTGTATAAATTTTGAATCAATACGCATTCATAAAGGCGCTTCAATGTTTAGTGTCAGAATTATATGCACTGGTGTGATTGTCATCTTGATCGCGTCCGTCGAAAAATGTAGAACTTATTGAGTAACTAGTCCATTTCTGTATAGTCAAAGGTTACAATGTCCTGCAATAATTTCGCTCGCCAATTGCATTCCCCGCTAGATTTCACCGTGATGAGATTGTATTTAGGTCGCTGTATTGTACCTTACTATCTCATTTTTATGGCTGCATTCTTTAATATTTAACAGTAAATTTTCCGTTAAAGTAGATTTAGAGAAATGATTCCAATTTCATTTTACTTAGAGGAGATTTTATTTTTAAGCTAATTAATCACATGGCATACTTTAAAGTTGTCAGTAGCACTGCCATTGACAACATCAGAGTCTTCCATCCTAATTCGATTTGTAACATCACATAGTCTTTGTGCCACTGAGGAAAGTGCTTAATGTGAACTTAGTAAGGAAAATCTACACTAAGCCATCAATAAAGAACTAAATTTGGCAGTTAAACATTCAACAAAGTAATTCAAATAATAGTCGTTTCATTTTAAATGGGGAAAAGAGAAATCCAAATATGTTCTTTAATGAAATATAAAATTCATAACTCATTCACCTCTCTGTGAAATGATTTTTCCCTTTGCGTAGTAATTAAGTGCGGGTCGCAGCTCGTGGCGTTAAGCCGGAACACTACTTACTGAGCGGCAGTTATTAAAATGCACACAGCGAACACTTTTAACTGCCCGCCTAGAACATAATAGCACTTAGTGACATTTTAATTTTTTATTTCATTCTCAAAAAATGTATGAACGACTTTACGAAGAGTTCAAACCAGTACACTAAAATTTTATCATTGAAAACAATTGACAAAAGTTCAAAATAAGTATTTACGCGCCAAATAATACTATAATATTGCCAGGATATATTTTACATTTGTCAAGCATTCTGCCACCAACCTCTAAACCTCACTGAACAGGCTACAGTCTTAATATTTTGTGCCTATCCGATGTCCGCCATTTTGGCGCTGACGGTAACGGTAAATACATGGTGAAAATCCGAACTAATTAATAATTGACATAAATTTAACTGTCAGTAAACTTAATTGGCGGCTTGTAAGAAACAAAAGCTGTTTTTTCTAACCTTTATGGTTTGTTTTATAGAGATCAGTGTATTTATTCTTAAATACTCTAGTCATGACGTCATATTGCAACAGACAAGCATGCCACGGTCGACGGAACACGCGACAGTTCTCGTTTTCCGAGAGCGTGCTGACATTGCACAGGAAACCAGCTTACCGAGCATATTGTAAACTGCAGTAACACATGTCAGACTAGCGTTATTATTTTTTTTTAGTTAAGTTTTTTCCACTGTACTTTTGATGCTTTTGTAAAAATATTAGGATTCCAATAAATAAAACCAAATTTGACATCGAATATTATTTATTTTATATTTATATTGTTTGACAGGTGTTTGAGATTGCCAGGTTATATAGGCCCCGAGGTAATGCTAGATTGTTGGTGAAACACTTTTGGTAGGACGTGAGTTTTTCTACATTGCAAATACAACATTAATATGACGTATAATGAAAATGGTATACATATAAGAATGGATAATATTTACTTACTTTTACATTAAAACAGTTTATGTAATACATAAAGTAGACATCGACCCCTATAAGTAAATTACTTTGTAAATTTGTTATAATATTGTCTAAAAAATTCTTACCTTAGAAATCCACGCATACAATATGTGCTTAATTTAAAAATTAAACCTTGACCAGAAATATAACACAAATCACTATGTTTTTTTTAAATAAAATATTATCAGATTTTTGTTAATTTACCAATATTTCTTATAACCATTCCATGTAAGCTTGAAAAATCTTGTGTTACGACAATAGTCGAATGTATTCGAACCCACGGCCGGTAGATCAGTAGTTCGTATCCTTAACCATACTTTGAGAAGGTAATAAGAGGAAATTTAGATTTTTATTTTTCCAGTCAGGTCATAAATTGGTTAATAACTTCAATCTTTTATCTAAAACAGAGTAAGACGTCAAATTAACATTAAAAACTCATATTTGAGAGGTTAATGTAATTTTGTTCAAATTTTACAATATTGCAAATATTTTACAATTTTGTAAAATTTGTAAAAAAAGTCATTTTTACATTTTCCGTCTAAGTAATCATATGCGTGTAGTTCTTGAAGATTTTTACACATTACATCACATCAAGTTATAAATTTTAAATATCAATACCTTAAAATAACATCGAAGTTTATTTTCTACCGAATGACTTGAATTCTAACAAAAACCTAAGGTTTTTTTTTTTAAATTGTAATCTTAAATTAGATTTAATCCTAATCTATATCTAGAAATCCTAAAACTTAATTTAGCAGGATATCAAAGGATCACAATAACAGTCAAATAACCATAGTTTTTTTTGTTTTTCCTTACACTCGCTACGAACGTCGAGTTTTCACTGTGACAGTTGACAATTTTACTGTCATTTTAAATTTTGAATAATCAAGATTTAATTGAACAATTCGAGTGTTCAATTAAAACTGGAAGTGAACTGATTTATCATTCTATAAAGATTGTTAAATTAATATAGCGGCAAAACATATAATTTCAAAGATATGTGTGAAGTCAACCAACAAGCACTGGGCTAGCGTGGTTGACTATGGCCTAGTCACCCCTAATAATAGGGTAGGCTCTGAGCCCCTCGGTGGGGACGTGTAGTGAACTGATGATGAATGCAGGAGTATTGCAGAAAAGATATGGATATGGTTGCCTTTTGACTGTGATCATAGAAAACAGATGCGCTAGGGATGCGACGCTCTTGGATTCCTGACGAGTATAGTGATAAGACCTCTTGCTGAGTATGAGAACAGTATAGTTTAACCTCCAATCTATCGTATCAATACAAACGTTGGATTACAATAAATAAGGAAAGTTTTAAAGGAGATCGCTCTATGCACGTTTTGTTCTCTTTCTAATGTCAGATAAAAATTAGTATGTAATGGGTCTTTAATGAAACAATACTCAAATAATTGCTATATACTTCTAGCATGCCAGCTCTTTGCGGGATTTGATTTTGTCCAGAAACTTTTTCCATTTCTGTCCACCTCTAGCCGTGGCCGTGGCGATTACATATTTTATAATTTCCCGCAAAGTTGTGAACGAAACTAGTTATATAAAGGAGTCTGGTACAATGATGTTGAAAAGTATTTAGTTTAAATCAATATTAATTAATCCAATTACTTATAATTCTACGTAACTGCAAGTCGCAATCGCGTAAATTTTATTGCCACAGAAGCTATAATATTTAACAATACAGCTGTCATGCAAGCGATATAAACTTCTTACTGGCTTGACACGTTTTCTGCATAATAGTTGTTTTATTATCTACGCGTTCTCTTGTTTTAAAATAATTAATTACCTAACACTTTATATTAATGGCACGTTTTAGAAATAAACTACACTTGTTAACGTTCAAATCGCCAGCCGATCATAAAGGGGGGAAAGAGGGGGAGTACTAAAATTGTTTATGAAACAAAAGAAACCTACGCTCACTTACGTTTGTTTATTGAAACGCAAAAACCATGGACTTGAACGTCGGGAAATTAAAACAAAAATCACACCGCAGTTGTATTTACCAGAGATAATATTATTATTGATTATTTTAATAATACAATTGAAATGATATTTTAAATGTCAATAAATAAAAAGGAACTAACATAATCCGTTTACCGGATTTTACAAACAGCGGGACATAAATCGAATTTAAAACCAATTTGCGTGTTCCGAACCGGGTAGCACGCGGTGCGGCGAACACATTTGTTTACGTCTGTACGTGACTGCACTCTTCAGTGGTAACTTTAAGATACCACTTTAATGGCGTATGTATTTTAAACTGTAAACTTTACAAGTAATATTCTGCCTATATAGCCTAACTTAGGTAAGGTTCTCTGGGATATTAGTTTTCACACTAAACTTTATTCTGAAGCTTTAATAGCATAATGCTAACGAGTACGTATTCCCTATCAAGTGGTCGAGAGTTCGAATTCCAATCGACTATTCAAATCAAGGACCTTAGTTTTTATGACACATGAAATAATAATAAATTTAAAATATCTTAAAGAAAAAAAACTTTTTTAAAAATATGCTTTTCTCATTAAAGTAATTGTCATGACGAATTGAACAGGGTTGTGTTGTTTATATAGCCATCTTCCAGCTCCATCATCAGATCAGCACTGTCATACTAACATTGCATTGTCATACGACTTGTACTTGCATGCAAAATTTCAGATCGAACGAAAAATGGGAAGCGAATTAAATTTAACTTGCAAGATATTATTATAGACACGTTGAAGAAAATAAGAAACTAAATAAGAAGTTGTAAAAAAACGGCTAATATATTCATAAAAAGAATCGTTCCAATGTTAACTTTCGAATAAACGATGCGAAATGTAGTGGCTAAGCTTTAAATAAATCACGATAGAGCAATAATGTGGGCAGGCGGCCCCGGGGGAGCGCGCCCTGAGAAATGTGCGCGACAAAACACTTCCCTTTCGACACATAATTGCCCAAATTGTTATTAGACGGAATAAAGACATATGACTGCGGCTGCGGAGGGAGCGGATATCTATACTAGGGATGTTACGAGGGTCCGATTCCGATTCCGATTGATATTGAACTAACATCATCATCATCATCAACAGCTCTTGTCTGCACACTATTGGACATAGGCCTATCCCAATGCCTTCCACAGTATGCGGTCCTCCGCCTTCCGCATCCAACGACTTCCTGCCGTCCGCACTAAGTCGTCGGATTGAACTAACGGTACTGATAAATTGAATCGGAAGTTATATCAGAAGTCGATATGCGCCTAATTATTATTTATGGAGACATTTTTTTAACAAATATACTTGGTGGTGAATTATACGTAAAGTTTGCAAAGAACTACTGTTTTGAATTCAAATTAAAATTGTATTGCATAGTTCAATTATCGACGACGGCTATATAACATCACGCTATAGAAGAGGATCATTCAGCTCAGCAGTTCAAACTCATTGTAAAATCAGAATAATTTAATTAAGTCTATGACATTATTTAGACCTGCCCTCCATGTCTCTACTTCCGATTTGTGTTCCGATAAACCTAATATACATTAATTACATAACCACTTATCTTTAAATCACTTAAATGTAAACTTCTGTATTTTTAAGATTGTCTTTTTATTGAATGTATCGTAGTTTTGTAATTATTTTTTACACAGTGTTCATACACACTTACTGTACGGAAGATGTTTTTATTTGTAATTGTAGTTACATATTACCTTATTTAAGTTGATTTTTAATATTAAGCAATAAAACTAATTATATAATGTAATTGATTGGGATAGAGGTTGAGTACTATCGTAAAAAAAAATACGGTTTCCGATTCAGATTCCGGCTAAGTAATTACTTCCCTTGCGAGGGATGATATAATGTGGCCTTATGTCACGCAATCTTGTCACATTTGATACGAGGGAAGAAAATAACAACAATGAAAATCTTTTTTTTTTAATTTCTATGTTTGTCAACCTTTTTCGACTATACTTAGTTTTAATTTTATGTTCGTTTACGACTCTTGAAAGATTTTCACTATGCATTATTGTCATTAAATTTGTACTTTAACGTGTGGAAAGAAAACTTCATATGCAGCCCCAGCTGACGTGATATTTCATTATAATTTTATTT
>JAODUI010000002.1:2139229-2172034 GCA_027563995.1 Papilio gigon | reverse complement strand
GATCGAGTTGGTTAGAGACGTTTGTTGTCGGAGGCCAAGACACGCTTCGGGTCGCTGCGCCACTCTAGTTAGTTAGTCATTTAGTTTTAGATGTACTTCGATAACAGCTAAGACTAGTACAGTACAAGGATTAGCCAAAAACTCAGATAACATTAAAGCGAGGATACATGTGTATTACTTATTCAATTCTATTGTACAAAACGCTGGTAATTTTAAGTTTTCATCTTTAGTAGTATATCAAAGATTATCGTGGTATGGACAATGAGAAGAGATGATGAGGACCTAAACAAGAACATGATATTAATGTAGATGGTTATAAACGTAGGGTGTGAAATGTGAAAGAGGATATGCGTAAGAAGTGTGTGAGTGTAAATGTGACGGCTGACAGAGATTTGCGGAGAATTACATACTGTGAAGACTTAAGAAAAGGGCAGGTTGCTGATGACCTTTCGAAATATACAAAGGTTATTCTTTCGTTAAATAACTTGGAAAAACAAGTAACAAAGTGGTACATTGTATTATTAGATACCGCTGCTTAACATGAAGAGGATTGTGGTCGAGCATCGGCTTACATATTATAGAAATTCTTGACTAGATTTTACATGACTTCAATTTATCGGATTATCTTTTAACACAAGCTTATTTTTACATTTTACTAACTTAAAACATTCTTTGTTATTTCGATTTATTAAATTATTATTATTACGGTTTGTAAATATTCTTAATAAAAATACCTTAAAATATAAAATATTATCAATATTATAAAAAAAAAGTTCTAATTCAGACGTGACGAGGATGAAATAATCTGAGTGGGAATACATGCAATTCTAGTGATTTGAAATTCCGATAGAGGGCGCTCTAATTAAAATTATTACATTAACAAAGTCATGTTTCAAGAGTACCTGTAACGTTCGTCAAAAACAAACTTTTGATTAAAAATCAAATAATTTCACCAAACATTACAGAACACGGCAAGAACACAGAACAAAGTCTACAAAAAAAATCTAACAGAGGTCTCTAAATCAATTAGAAGCAAGACGGTACGTCCCCGCCGGTTTAATAAGAAGTTACGACGACACCGCTCGCAGCTATAAAACGCTGACCACCGGACCCCAACAAAAGACGCCTAGATAATGGAAAATTGTCTGAAGGGATTTTTTTTTGTTATAACCACTGTATCTACTCCTGTAAGTGACAAGAATTTATATCTTTTATTGTTCGAACGCAGACTTTTTTGAATGCGACTGTACCCGAAGAATTTTACTCAATTGCGTCAGACAAAAAAGGATTTAGATAAAGTTTAGTTGCATCGTACAGTTTTATCTGTACACTGAACTACAAAACTTATACAAAAACGTGACTTTTTGTTTTATGTCATTTTTTTTTAAACTGTAATGACATTTATACATTATTTTCACTCACTCACCAATTTGTTACTACTTGCGTCATAAGTCTACATCTGATGATGCTGCTGCTACAGATGATGATGATGACGATGATGATGATGATGATGATGATGATGGTGTCCTCCGTGACGTATCTAACATTGACGTACCTTGTACCTCCGAGAGTGGGATCCGAGTTCGACAATGTCATCTACAACTTTACAGTCCCATTTCATCTATATACACATATAAAATTGGTCTGTATTTACTTTAAGAATATATTTCGTACAGTTGATGTAGTAAGTAACAATTTATAAACATAGAACCATTTTTATCTATGTTTCTGGCTGTCCACAAGTCCGTTTGTCTGTGTAATACGGGCAACGACTTTGAAGAAACTTAATCGCTGATCTAAGCGGAAGTAACAGTCAAGCTATAGTAGTAGCTAGCGTACCTATTTCTCAAAGGCCGTAACGCATCAGTAATTCATCCGATATGTATGAGTGTCGATGATCCTTGTGAACGAGAAAAGAGTCGCGGTATCGACTTTTTTCCCCTTGTTCTCATAAAACAAATACAGTAATATAATTCCAGCGACGAAGTCGCGCAACTAATGTAATAACAATACCTTAGAGAAACAAAACCTCATGTTTTTTTTTTCTTTCTTTGTAATAATAATTACATATATATAATATAGTAATCGAAGGACTCTTACTGATGTAATGTTTTTTTTATAAAATTGTAAACGCTATAATTATAGTTTCGTAATTAATAAGCGAATTTGAACTGGTAGTCCCTCGCAACGCGTATAAGAGAAGAACTCAAAGTAAAAACATGTTCTTTATAATTCAAATATTGGTAAGAATGCATAAGTCAATAGAATATCACATGCAATTAATATTCTCAATAAACAATTCCCGGAAATAGACAAATTTTTCTAGTACCGCATCCTTCTTCAGAAAATCAATTGAAAATTTGTTATAACAGTCTATTAAGTGAGGTTAGTGTGTTTTTTTTCTTCTTTTGATTGTTTACAGTTTTGTGTTTTTTTTTTGTTTTCATTATCAGTAAATGCTGTTTGCCTGTAGGAAAATTATGTTCGTAGTCATATAGTTATGAGTCGATATCTATTTAAAAGTGGTTAAATATATTTTATTGGCAAAGATAAATAAACGAATGAATGAACGAATGAATGAATGAATGAATGAATGAATGAATGAATGAATGAATGAATGAATGAATGAATGAATGAAAATGAAATGAAAATTGAAAATTAATTACTGTTGCAAATCTCACATGTATGCTCTATGTTCATTAGGTATTGCGTGTTTGATTTCATAATCTATATAATGATATATGTATATAAAGTGAAATGGAGGTAAATGTAAAGTGAGACAGACGACAAAGCGCGGACATAAAACTTATGTTAATACTTGTCATCATTAATATTACACAAGCGAGCGACGGAGCGTGTAACTTGGATTAAAGAAACCTGATACAGAGAAGCTTAACAGCGTCTTCGTATACACTTTATTAAACTTTCATACACAATAATAATTCAGTATGAGTAGGACACATGCGGATTACGCTAAACCTTTCGGTTATGCCATAAACTTACCTTATCTCTCTCTTGGGGCTAATGAAATTTATATATCGGTATATTAAACCTAACGCCGGCGACTGGACGGTATCAACAATGTATGCCAGTTCCTTATTTATTCACCATTATTCAATAAATACGTATTCAAATTTATTATATCATAGACACTGTTATTGTTATCTTTGTAATATTATAATTTTCTAGTTTTTTTTAATGATTTGTTTATCATCATCATCGTAGTTATAGTTTTTTTTTTGTTTTTTTAAACAGTGTTTATACACATTTACTGTACGCATGATGTGCTTGTCTCTAATTGTGATTGCATATTGCCTTGTATATGTTGTTTATTAGTTTTACGCCATATAACCAATTATGTTATTGCGTTGACAAGCCTATTAAATAAATAAATAAATAAACACACGCTAAAGTAAAACAAAATTAGTTTATTAATAGGTAAGGAAAAGTGTATAATACTATGGGAAAACAGGACATTCTGACAGGAGTAATTATTAACTTCAAAGGATGTCCCGGCAACTTATATTTGGTACAATATCTGTGTTCTGCAATAAAAAAAATTGCTATTGAGTAAATCAAATTGGTCACATCTATGACCATAAATAGTACTATAATAATTGCGTAACGCAAAAAAATCTACTCGAAATTGAGAATGTATTGGATTATTTTTTAGTTATTTTTATTCATTTATGAAGCCATACATTGATTCGTACATACTAAGACTAAAATATTTTACATTTTTCTACAAACTATTTCTCTTGCATTTAGAAGTAAAATAAAAAGAACAGCAGCTGCTTCGGTTCTCGTACGAACTATAAAAGTCAGGAAAGGGACGTGAGGGTTTCGTACATTGTCGACGTTATTTTCACACCTACATAACATAACGAAGTTGAAAATATATTTATTACTTGATGTTAATATGTACATTTTGTTTCGTTTCTTGTCTGTGTTTTTATAGTAAACGAAATTTTCAATAATTGGCCTTTATAATCGACTAGCACTATCTAAAGCCGGATAAGTGACTCGGCTAAAAGCTAAGAGCTTAGACTAACCCGTTCTTCTCTTCTTAAAATGTGGAAGCTTCTGGTCTCGTTACACAGTTGAAATTAGCCCGATATCGGTAGTTATTTTAGTAACCGTGTGAATTATCGGAGTTTCCTTTTTCTATAGACGTGAACAATGGTTACTTGATTTTTAACTATCATTAGCTAGGTTTGTTTTACTTCAATTCTTTTTTTTATTAAGAGTTGAAACATCAAAATTATGAGTGTAAGGTTATCCACTACTAACGCCTTCAACATCGATTGCCACGATGTCCAGTTCTGTGCCCACATCCAATGTACTCTTGTAATGTTGACCAAGTCTATCGTGTAAATATAGATAAAACTTTAGAGGCAAATTAGGCAGCATACAGTACTGCAGGTGGTCGGCTCCCCATGTTAGTGCTTACTATACAATTGTTAGTAGCGAAGATTTTTAATTGGCTCCCTGGTGACCACTCTATTGTTATTTAGTTTTATCTAGCTGTAAGTCTTCCAAATAAAAATAAATAAAATAAAAAAAAAAACTTTGAATAGATGACACATTTTTTTTTAAAAAAAGCAACAAAATAAATTTTAAAATAGGAACTAGTACTGTTTGTATATCTGAGATATGTAATAAAATAAAAGTGTGGTTTATATTTTAACAAAGTAAGAAAACACCTTTCCCAACGTTACATAAAAACGTCGTCACTAGTGAACTGTTTGTGAACAAACTTTTATCGTAATGAAAAGTAAATGTTCAACGTCGCCTTCACCGAGACATCAATAAAACTATTTCTCTTGACTTTCTCTTAGTCGCTTTACTTCTTATAAATATTTACTCATGCCAGTTACAAAGCCGGAGACGTTAGAAATAAGTAAATAATTCGTTACACAATATTTACACTTTGCTTAGTTTATTCGTTGAAAATTGCTATCTCTTTTTTCGATTTTGCCTTATCTATGAACCCTTTTGCGTATAACCAATGAATAAAACCAAACTTCATAATAATAATAAATGTGTGATCGTACTCGACATTGTCAAGGTTCGATCCCCGCCATGTACCAATGTGTTTTTCAATTTTCGAATTGTATATGTACATTATACGACGCTCTTACGGTGAAGTAAAACCATCGTGTTGCAACCTGCACATATCGGGGAAGAAATTCAAAGATATGTGTGAAGTCAACCAACCCCGCACTGGGCCAGCGTGGTTGACTATGGCCTAGTCACATCTAATAATAGGGTAGGCTCTGAGTGCCTCGGTGGGAACATATAGAGAGCTGATGATGATGATAATGACATAATTAATTGTAGATAAGATAACAAACTGTACATTTAGATATTGTGATAGGTTTTGTGATTCTTGACCCGTCCTCCATTTCAGAGTGTTACCGTCGTTTAGCAACCTTACTAACAATCATCTAGGGTATCTATAATATAAGACAATATCTTGAGTTCCTATGAAAAATTAGTCAATCACCACTCGAGGTTACTTCAGCATTAGCATAGCAATCAACGCAGGTGTTTGCTAAGCAATATGTAGCAGATACGAGCTGTCAGCGTCTCTTTTAAGGGCTTTTGAACCCTTAAGTCCGTCGATACAGATGGCGAACGCAAAGGATACTCTCCTAAAGGTATTTAAAGTCGAAAATTGCTTTAAACATAAACCTCTAATAAATTAACTACGTAACACTCGTTGGTAAATATTCAAACAAGCGACTTTGTCAACAAACTATCAATTATTAATTAATAGGTGTTACCTTATTTTGTAGGTAAATTTTAATTCAGTTTGTATTTTTTTAATAAAATCTCTTTATTCAACAAAACATTTTACTTAAGAAGTCGCTAGGGCTATGCTTCTTGGAGGGGAGCGGTGTAACAGCATGCAGTGCCTTCTCTTGATTATCTTAATTACTAAGAGATAGGAAAAACATATGTTTGTAATTATGAATGTGTGTGTGTTAGTGTATGTATGTCGCGTTTACTTTAGCTTCTTATGATGTTGGTTTAGTTATAAAATTTATCGTAAAATGTTTAACAGATTTTTGTTTAAATGCTAATATTTCTTCTCACTATTCCAGATAAGCTTACAATGCTTGTGTTAGGATATTGTTCACAATATTGATATAATGGGATTCAAACCCACGACCGCTAGCTCGGTAGTCCGAACCCTTAATTAACAGGCTACATGCGCTGGAGGAAATTCAATATTAAAATTCATTTCATTTACGTTAGAATTATGTTAGTGTATACCATTTTCAATGTTTTGGTCGTCCTCCCTCTAGGTGGACCGACGACTTAGTGCGGACGGCAGGAAGTCGTTGGAAGCGGAAGGCGGAGGACCGCATACTGTGGAAGGCATTGGGAAAGGCCTATGTCCAAGAGAGGGCAGACAAGGGCTGTTCATGATGATGATGATGATTCCAAGTTATTTGATAGTTACCTAAACGGACGCATTGTATTGAAATTTAATGCTAGTTCAAATCTAGTTACCAAGTAACGACTTATATTGTGACAGTGAGTTATCCACAGAAGATATAATTCGTAAAACATATTTGTTTTATTTTAGTAGACAAAGTCATACAACAAAAGGCAACTCCGGGGATGAATATTATGATGATTACAATGACGATTATAGTGAAGACGCCGAGGATGACAATGCAGATGGGACCAACAAGAATCATGAAAAAAAGTAAATCTTTTTTCACGTATGGACTACCAATAAGTTATTACCGTACATAGATAATTTAAATTTCACCTAAGCAGATCTTTAGTACTGATTTCCTTAACTAAATCCTTCCCGTTTTTAGACTTTTTTTTACCATTAAAGAAGGAATTATCGGTTCAATCCGTTCTTTTATCTGATGTGATCTACTGTATTATATAATTGTTGGTGTCCAGTGCCATCTTTCAAGAGCAATACGTAGACAGAGGACCGCTGGACGACGTGGTGGAGCAAGTGAGGAGACAGCCAGAGTTAGAAGAAGGTGAAATGGGTTCTTCTGCGCATTTATACAAGCCTTCCAAATCCCATACGGGTACCGAGCCTTTGATGCTTTTTTTATATTACAATAAATCCCGGTATTTTACTAGTATTGCAAAAAAACATTGAATTCTAAATTATTTTCACTGAAAAATCAAACATTACAAAACTATGACAATGGTCAATGCTTGAGCTATCTTCATTTAGACTTCTTACTGTTATATTTATTGCTTATATTACAATGTTAGCTAAAACATTAAAAATTGCATGAGTTTATATGTGTTAGGTATTCACGCCTTTTGGAAAGGTGAAGGTGATAGATTGACAATAAGAAAAACACAAGCTATTATAATGAAACGATACATGGACGCCGAGGCGGATCCGTGCCATGATTTCTATCAATACGCTTGTGGTAACTGGGCGTCACTTAATCCTATACCAGCTGACAAGGCAGGGTAAGATATTGCTTACATTACACAAATTATAAACAAGCACTACCGACCTTAATACAGGTGCGGCACCACCCAGTACATTGCTTTAGCTGCAACATTTAAACCATTAGGCAGTCCTTTACATGCAATGAAAAAGTTGTTAATATAACAAGAAACTATCTACATGTCGTGTTTGATTTTTCAACAAGAATTAAATCATAAGTTTTTTTTTTTTAGATACGATACATTTGAAATGCTAAGGGAAAATTTAGATACGGTCCTTAAAGATTTATTAGAATTTAAAGCTTCTGAAAACCTCAAAAGTTCATATCCCGGTGAACATTTAGACCTTAGTGAGAATTTTTTGACTCAAACTAACTCACGCAAATGTCCGGATAAGCAAGTTACACTTATTAATATACCAGCAAAGGGAAAGTTTTTTAAGGGGCATGATAAAATTGTTAATGATTGTAATCAAACTAAAAAATCAAAGAAGTTAAGTGAACCTTATCAAGATAATTCGGATATAATTAGTCGTATACGGCGATATTTGGATCAGAGACCACCTAAACAGATAGCGGTTCCGAGTTCGAAAACGAAATACAGCATAACCGCATATCCAACAAATATCATATCAAAAGATTCATTTGATAATAAAGAAAAATCTATAAAACACAAAAAACATAAAGTCGACGAAAGGAAACGGTCTGCATATAAGAATTCTAAGAAAAATTACGTCGGTAGAAAACTACAGATGTATTATACAAGAGTTAAAAAGAAACATATAAATGCGAAGCCTGAGAAGAAAACACGAACACCCACAGTGACAATACTAAATGATCCCGCGAACGGCGACGCGGCATTGAAATCGAGATTTTTATTTGCATCGTGTATGAATCATGAAATTTTGGAGAAACGTGGTCATCAACCATTGCTGGATTTATTAAACCTGCTCGGTGGATGGCCAATACTGAACCAGCTATGGAACAGTAGTACATTCGATTGGTTAGAACTGATGGCGAAACTTCGAGTTTATAATAATGATATTTTAATATCGGAATGGGTCGGACCAGACATAAAAAATTCTGACGAATTTGTCATACAATTCGATCAAACAAGTTTAGGTAAGAAAACAAAAAAAATTAAATTGTATATGTTACTTGATTTATATTAATTTACTTCTATTGCAAATACAGGTTTACCTACTAGAGATTATTTTTTGCAAGAATCAAATAAAGTTTATTTAGATGCGTATAAAACTTACTTGGTAACGATTGCCAAACTCCTCGGAGGAGATCCCGCTCATGTGAGAGAAAGCGCGGACAAACTAATTGCTTTTGAAATTAGGTAAGCAACTTTTCTTACCCTTATCTACCTCAGTAACTGGTACGCAAAAAACAACTGAACTAAATTAAAAAAAAAACTGCTAAAAGACATTTTCACTGTGTATCAAAGCCTATATTCAAGGCTGGCTTAATCATTGTGCATCCTAAATTTCATAAAATAAATCTGGTACATCTAAAATAACTATTGTCGGAAATAACTCTTAGAATTTTACAGCAATGCATAACTTCAGCTCTTACTGTGGAATACATCGGGAAAGGCCTATGTTCAGCAGTGGGCGGACAAATGACGAGGATGTTGATGATGATTATAACTTAATCTGAATTTACAGCCTCGCTAGAATAACGTCAGCACCAGAGGACAGGCGAAATGTGTCAGAAATTTATAAACGAATGCCTATTTCTAAACTTATAAAGCTTGTACCTGAGGTTGACTGGATCAAATACTTGTGCATTGTTATGAACAAGACAATACATAAAAATGAGACAATTGTATTGTTTGCACATACATACGTTTTGGTAAGTATTTCATGAAATACAAGAAAAAAAAAAACATTTTTATACCAACTAGAAGAGTACCAAACTGAAACGCTTTGTTGGTTGAAAAATTATAATACTACTTAAACTTTACTATCGTACTTAGAGTCTATTAAAGTTTAAAACAATCCCTAATTGTTGATTTGTTATTCTATGAGACTTGTGACGAGTGCGTTTAAAAATCAAAAGGCTGAGCTGTAATAATGTCAATACTTTCAGCATCTTGTAAAATTAATACAAGAGACAGGTGCAGACACATTAGCTAATTATCTTTTGTGGCGATTTGTGAGACATCGGGTCAATAACCTCGACGACCGTTTCCAAACTGCAAAACAACAGTAAGTGTTTTGTAATCATTTGCAACAGTCTTCTGCGTTTACTTGAAATTATAAACCTTTTTCTTCAAAAGCCTATTAAGTAATTACACAGATAATTTTGAATATTTTAGTAAATGAATTCGTTATTCACAACAATGAAAATAAACATCGTAAATGTTTTTGTGTTTTTCTACGTTCAGTGCCACCGATTATATTCGCGCGAGTTAATTAACGTAAAAGTGGTTGCATTGACAGTGTTACCAGCTTCATCGCATGTTTACTTAATTGATTAAATAATACAAAACACAAACAATGTTTTTTTTAGATTCTATTACATTCTCTTCGGTCGGGAGGAGGCTCCGCCGAGGTGGAAGAATTGTATATCCCAAGTGAACTCCAATATGGGAATGGCGTTAGGATCGATGTTCGTCCGGAAATATTTCGACGAAATGAGCAAGAACGACACACTCACAATGACCAGGGAGATACAACAATCTTTTAGAGAGCTACTCAATATGACGGATTGGATAGACTCCGGCACTAAAAAACTGGCCGGACATAAAGTTGATTCTATGATGCTTAGAATCGGATATCCCGATTTCATTTTAAACACGAACGAGCTGAATGAGAGATACAAAGAAGTCAAGATTCATCCTGACAAATACTTTGAGAACATTTTAAATATACTACAGCATTTGACAAAGATGGAACAATCACGGTAATGTTTAAGTCTATTACAAAATACAACACAGTAAAGTTTGTCTTTGCCCACTTAACATTATTCTAGTCCAGTGTTTGAAATCAGCGCTGGATTACAACTGAAATAATGTCAACCCACACTGGGACGCATTAGGTTCCAATATGGGTTAATCATCATCATCATCATCATCATCATCATCAACAACAACTTCCTGCCGTCTGCACTAAGTCGTCGGTCCACCTGGAGGGAGGACGACCCACACTGGGTTGATCGTTGCAATGAAATGTAAACCAGGCACTTTTACCATAGTTTTTTACTGCCGAAAAACTCATTTAAAAATATATTTTCACCCGTCTCATCGTCTTCGAAACAGCAGTGATGGCAATATTTTTTATGCAGATGGTTAAATATTAACTTCTAATTACAGTATAGGGCAGCCAGTAAACAAATCGCTATGGAATACAGCACCAGCAGTCGTCAACGCGTACTACAGCCGAAACAAGAATCAAATAATGTTTCCTGCTGGTATTTTACAACCGCCTTTCTATCATCGTCATTTTCCACGCTCGCTTAACTACGGCGGTATCGGGGTTGTTATAGGTTTGTAAATATTATAACCTTATTACCTTATTCTTATTGGTATATATATTAAATCCACCGTTAAGAGCTTTAATTGAAAGCAAGCTTTCGGATTAGCTAATCGTTCCAAGCGTCCAGGCTTTCAGTAACATTTAAACCAGGTTTTTTTGTACCAAACTGCTTAAATTCAATAAGCATAGAAACTATAATAGTAAGAGTTCAGACCATAGAGTTCACTCCAGGTCACGAGATCACCCACGGTTTCGATGACAAGGGCCGTCTGTTCGACTGCGAGGGTAACTTACACCGCTGGTGGTCGGACCCGGCCATCGAGGCGTTTCACCGCCGCGCCCAGTGTCTCATCGACCAGTACGGAAGATATATCGTGCCTGAGGTCAACATGAAACTCGACGGGGTTAATACCCAGGTCAGACACTGATATTCTTACAATATATACGTTGTTAAGTCGACTCTTTTACAGTCTACCGACTAATAACATAACATACCAATTGTTAAATGTTTACAAACAAGCCTTTGGGTCCATGAGGAAAGAAAAACAAAAGAACGTCAGATTGATTTCCCTTCTAACATTTTAAGTATAGAATTACGAATCTGAGTACAATGTTTAGGGCGAGAACATAGCAGACAACGGCGGTGTAAAACAAGCATTCCATGCCTACCTCAAGTGGCTGAAGAAACACGGCTCAGAAGACGAGACCCTACCTGGACTCAATCACACGCACACACAATTGTTTTTTCTTAATTTCGCTCAGGTATGGCTGCCTTTTATAAACGACCTTTTTTAACCTCTTTTATCTGCTATTGAATCTCTGAGCTATTCTACTCTTGTGGGTACCGTCAGTTTCCACTGAACACATAAATATTTCGATATTAATAGCCCGCGGTAAAAATTCAATCAACAGGTCTGGTGCGGGGCGATGCGACCCGAGGCAATGCGGAATAAACTAAAGACGGCTGTCCACTCCCCTGGCAGATTTCGCGTCATCGGCACATTATCCAACTCTGAAGACTTCGCCAAAGAGTTTCATTGCCCACCCGGCTCGCCTATGAATCCTAAACATAAATGTTCAGTGTGGTAATCGATCTACTAAGGATTACCAAAGCCCAATGTCTATGAAGCTCACTTTCAAGTTCGAAGTTATCAAAGGAAAAATCCTGACTGGAGACAAGGATCTTACGCTTGATGTACTTTGTTTTAAGTGAAATTCTGCAAAGGACCATGATTAAGTTAGTTTGGAGAAAAATAGGAAGGACATCTCGCTGCGCAAGTTCGTCTAAGCGTGCAGGTTTCGGCCGACATAATGGAAAAGGTATCCTCGTCCTGCAAAACTATGTTAAAGTCGCGGTAAACAGGTTCTACATTTTTGTAGATGTTAGTATAATTGTATTTTATATGATTATTATGTTTAGAGTAAGTATATTTCTATATTAATTTATGAATATTTTTAGTCGTAATATTTAGTGGAAAGTATTATTTATATGCCTAACAAGTTCCTAATAGTTTTATATAAATATACTTAGTTACGAAAAAGTTTGTCTCTTATTAAAATACACTTGACGACTTGACTTATGATGATTTGTGTATTAAAAAAAAAACTTTTTGTAGACACTGGGAAAAAGAAATTAATATGACATTATTTGAATTCATACAAAAAAATATTCAATTTATCGCCTATATGGACAGCATACGTACTCATGAATATTTAAAACATCTTAATGAAGGAAAAACTTTGTTATTCTCGAATTTCAAAATGTTAGTATTTAATAATTTATTTGTATCTATTAATCGATAAGTACCACATTGCATTGTCTTGTAACCAAACCATACAATAAGAAGATTTATTTTTTCATGATACACAATGAAATATTTCTTACAAATTATAATAGACATCGATTTGACCGATGTTCCGGTCAAGTTTGCGGGAGCATCGTGGTTGAGGGCTCCGATCCAGGGACCGATCGTCGTGGCCACGATAATCTTTGACTGATGTGATGATGAGTATGTCGATAATAATACAATGATTTTCATTTGTTTATTCCTTAAACAAAACACGAGGCAACAATTCAATTAAATAAACAGCAGAAAAACACACGCTTTGTAATAAACATTGTATTTTAGGACATCATCGGACAATTTCTCTCGATTTGAAATGGTTTTCTCAATAAACAAAATTTGACACTTCAATACTAGGCACCTCTTCGTTACTCCACAATGTCTTAACTTCTTGTTCCAAGCCGCATATCTTCACTTGTTCGTTGGCCTCCCACCGCAGACACACCAACCTCACCACTTCCAACCACAAACGTAACTCTGTGACTGTAAAGGGCATTAGAAATGCATAAGTTCAGATGGCAGGATGCATATTTGTTAATGGGTAACACCAATGAAAAACGGATCTGGATGAAACGTCGATAGGTTACTGCCTGGAATAACGCGTGAACTACCAAGTTTTTTGTTATCAAATTGATAAACGTATCAAAAACATATGCTAGGCGGTCTGTCGTTCCTGCGTTAATAGAGTATCGGGGTTGTGGCGGTTAGGTCGAGGGCCCCAATCGCTAATTTAACCAATCCAGGGAAGACGGCAACATGGTGTGGTCCCGTGTAGCCGACTTCTAGTGAGCATTAGCTCTAGGTCGTGCAGTAGTTCAGTGCAGAGCGTCCCCATGCGTTCCTCCGGAAACCTCGGGGCTCTCGCAACCGCACTCGAGGATCGCCACCGAAGGGGTTTTAGCAAATAAGAGTCTCACATTACCCTGCTTTTCCGCCAGAACGCATGATATCTTCTAAAGATTTCCCCCCGTTACCAAAAAAAGGCCATCTGTTGATAAAACTTACTGAACAACAAAGCGAATGAAGTCAGAAATAGCGTGTTGACGTCTTCATTAGCGACGTACATTGTGTAGAGAAGCGCTGCGCACGTCGGCAACTGGCGCAACGCTAGTCCGCGCAGCGTGACTCCCATCCAAGGTAGGTACATGTATTCGCATGTTGGATGACGCTGGAGAAAGATTACATAAGTCCGGAACTCGATGTTTTCAGCAGAGTACGGAGGCCTTTAGCAGATTTAGCGATTTCCGAAGACAATTTTTCGTGTCACTTTTATGCTCCCATTTACATTGGTTGCATTAATGACACATGTAGTTAGTTATTATCGATAATAAATGTTATCTACGTCAGCAATAAACATTTAATTATTTTTAAAAACGTTGTCGTTGCCATCCAATAACTTAAATAGTTTAATCTAAAGACGATAACTATCGAAATGTTGAATTCTTCACTTACAAATGTATTTTAGTAATGGTATCAACGATAATTTTAATGACACATGCCCGTTATCATATTTACAATAAAACGCGAAATTGTATAAAAACATCTCTTGAATAAAACTTGATAAAAATGAAATTATCGAGGAGGCAATTATTTTTATCAGTTTACTGACATATTTATCTATAGTAGCTTCAACATTTATAAATGCATTGTTATTTCGTTTTTTTTATTCATTTCGCAGCGCAATATAAAGTTATAAGAAATGGTAAAAGCGCGAAAGTATTTAGTGAAGAAACATTTTTTAGGTGTTCCTAAGCGAGATGATTTTCAAATAGTCGAATACGATCTGCCTCCGTTGAAAGCTGGCGAAGTAATAGTTAAAACCGAGTGTATCAGCGTGGACCCGTACTTACGCGCTCGTAATTCGACGTATACTCCACCGTTTGATCAATTCTCGTCGCAGATCGGTCAAGTTATTGAAAGCAATCATACAAAATATTCGATTGGAACTAAAATTGTATCGCACATCGGTTGGTGCGACTATGGCATTGTCGATATGACTGAAGAAGAACCACTAAGAACTTATCAACTACCAGACCGTAAGGATGTGCCAACGTCGTATGCAATTGGTGCTCTCGGTAGACCGGGAGCGACTGCTTATTATGGACTTTTGGATATTTGCAAACCAAAGATTGGTGAAACTGTGGTCGTGACTGGCGCAGCTGGTGCGGTGGGGTCATTGGTCGGCCAAATCGCTAAGATTAAAGGATGCAAAGTGATTGGTATTGCCGGCTCGGATGAGAAAGTGCGAATTTTAGAAGACGAATTTGGTTTTGATAAAGCTTTTAATTATAAAACAGTTGATATTTCGAAAGCTTTACAAGAAGCAGCCCCTAACGGCGTTGATTGTTACTTCGATAATGTTGGTGGGGAAATAAGCAGCATAATCATCAGGCAAATTAATACTTTCGGAAGAGTTGCATGTTGCGGCAGCATAAGTTCATATAATGACAATCCGGCTGACATGCCGAAAGCAACAATTATACAGCCATATGTAGTCAGCAAACAGATTACACTAGAAGGTTTCATTGTATCAAGATTTGCTGACAGATGGCACGAAGCTTTACCGGAAGTTATAGATTGGATCAAATCGGGACAACTCAAAGTAAAAGAACATGTAACGATAGGTTTTGATAACGTTTTTGATGCCTTTGTAGGTATGCTGGCGGGTGAGAACGTTGGTAAGGCTGTTGTAAAAATATAATATTTAAATATACAATAAACTGTTAACAATACTATTATATCTTTTATTATAATTACCGCGAATCCTGAATTGGATATCAAGAAGCAGGATATAAACACCAATAGTGTGTCTGAAGCTTCTATACAGCACAAAATTTCTGCGAAATAAATTGAATGACATCATACTATACTACTTATAAAACGGCTTAACTCACGTGTAAATCGGTGTCGGTACCGAATAGTTTCGAACCCAGTCGTTTATAAGCTGTTTTATAAGTAGTATAGTGAAATGTCTAACGAAAGTTTTAATAGTGAAATCATATCTTTTGAAACAAATACTTCACAATAACTTAACATTACTTAACTAAAGTCATTGCATTAATGAATATTAAATGGATTTTCCGTGAACACTGTGAAACAAGGTAAGTGAAATTGTTTACTGACTATCGTGTAAGTAGAAAAAACTTACTTGACACATCAATATCGTCCACGTATAATTTATATTTCTCGCTCAAAAGAACAATGTGGAGATCGTGTTCCAATGTCGTCTCATCGATGGTCACAACTTCCATCTTGACATTCGCAAGCAAACCTAACACTAAACATACAAAAGTGAGGAAAGAAATGGACAAAGTTGATTTAGAAGTCTGCACGTGCATTTGTTCCGCTGCAACAAATGATTTAGTCCATAAATATTGTATACTTGTATCTACATAGTCGATTAAAGCGCCCAGCAAAGGGACTCTGGATTTTGAATATGTCATGTAATGAGGGCAAGGTGAGTCACCACTGGCCATTATACTTAAAACAGCCACAATTTTCGCTATTTAAAATTTTCTAAAAATAAAAATGGTAATTAAGATGACGTTACATTTCTTCTTTTAATTATTGGACGTTATATTTAAATATGACAAGTGGAAATGTCATTGTCAAAAGTACAGATAAAAAAATGACATGCCAAAGATTATTCTAACTTGTAAGTTTCAAAACAACACAAACAGTGTAACTTCTTTGATATAGAAGTGTTTTTAAATTGTTAAAATACTTTCTTAATTTATCAGACTACTGTTTGTTGAATGACCTAACGGTCACGGTCACTTCAAAGTCATGATTAAATCATTTATATTTCATGTTATCGACTACCGAAAAACATTATGCATTTAAATCTGAAAAAAATCACTCGATTACAATCTTAATGGAAATTACACACAGTTCAAATTGTGTTAGACACTTGTAACTAATGTACTTAGGTTGAGGTGATGAATATACACAAAAATGATTGTTGCTTTTGCAAGTCATTGAGTTAACTTCATATCTACAGTACAATGATACGATATACATTTAGATATAAATGGTCCTAATTAATCCTGCCCACCGCGGACTTCCGAGAAGACCTTGAAGCTATTTACGTGTTTTCAGTAATTCAACATCGTTGGGTACAGAACTTGGTGATAAAAATATTCCATTACTAATACAATTTGTTTAATAAAATATTGCTATTCTTAGAATAGAGGCTTTTGTATTTTATAATTAAAATTGACCGATCTTATTTTGCAAAATGCATTACTAACTTCTATCACTATTGACTACTCAATCTATATGAAGCGCAATTTTCTTAACTTTGTTACATAGGATCTCGGCAACCACTGCTCTGATATGAATATTCCTTCAGTCAGGTTTTAGACGTTACAAATAAAAACCTGTTACCGAGAATATCTTGCGCGTAAAGCCACAGGAGCACATCTTATATTATATATTTAGCATAAAAACAGTACGTTATAGCATTTGAACCTATTGCTATTATAAAAAATGTATATTTCCAAACGATTCCCTATGTCCTCTACGTAACTCTAAGAAAAAATCCTAATTAACACGTTCGCTGCGGCACCAATATTTGCGTATTTTCCGTTCCTGCGATACGAGGTGTTATCGACCCGCTCCGTGACTACTGTTAGTGCGACACGCGGTCCATTAGACCCCACCTCCCATAACAAAGTTAATCCCTTCGCACCACAGAGAACTACATGTTTTTCCTTGCCGCACCACAGTGAAATTGCATTAGGGATGATTTAGACCTCGTTTCGCAGCGAACGTGTTAACTAATAACCTATAGTGTCAATATTCGCAAAAACATTTGAATCATAACATGAAATGTCATATTGGTTCAAAGTGTTTGCGGAATCTCAGTGCCGAAATAATTGCAATAAACCATCCTTGTCATTCTGTTTGAAAAAAAAACAGAGATAGCGATATGTTTTCAAAACTGTCTGGGCGGTGGAAATACGATAATCTATTCCAAGGTCACAGCCGGACGGTGTTATGCAATAAAACTTGTTTGACAACGACTCGCCTATTCATTACTGCTCGCACTGATCACTGGGCGGACGCGTTGTGTATTTCGCTTTTGAAATTCGAATATTATACATATAGAATTTTAATATAAATGTAAGTACTAGTGAATATTTTTTTTTCAATGTTATCGCGTCGTTTAGTCTTATCACGACTTGATATGTAGTTTTCGAGGCATCAGAAATTTTAAAAAAAGTTGTTTTTACTGATTTATTGCATGTGTGTGCTCCTCACAAATAATAATACGAGGAAATATCAGTATGTTTGTTTAGTTAGTGTGCCATACAATTTATTTATTACAAGTTTTGGTCGACAAATTCAAATGCGTGGAATTAAAACAAACTTGTAAACTTCTTTTTCTTATTAAAACAAACGCATAACAGCCATTTTGTTGCATCACGTCAACGAACATCCATCCATCTATAATTTTGCATTCATAGTATTATTAAAAAAGTAAGATAATCAAACGTAATAATTATTTATTCCCTTATTTTGGATCATAGAAAAATATTTAGTATATTTTAACACCTATAAATGAATACGTAATCAATGTAGCCGTTAACAACAAACGATACTAGTTTCGAGATAAGATAATTGACAATAAGATATTAAAATTCTGTTTACAGTTGAACTTTGAGCGGTTTCTAGTCATGGTGAAGGCAAGGAAATACGTCGTGAAAAACTACTTCAAAGGAGTTCCTAAGCGGGATGACTTCGAATTAGTGGAATATGAACTGCCACCGCTAAAAGATGGAGAAATCCTAATAAAAACGGAGTGGCTCAGCGTGGACCCGTACCAACGTGCCTACAATCACAAGAATAGAGTACCTTATGATCAATTCGGATTCCAAGTTGGACTCGTACAGGAAAGCAAGGACCCCAAATTCCCCGTCGGCAGCAAAGTGGTAACTCATAAAGGTTGGTGTGATTACACCATCGCTAAAGACGGAGTTGCTAGTGGTCCCGTCGACCATATTTACGCTTTACCAGATATGAAAGGTCTTCCTGAATCATTAGGTGTAGGTGCGGTAGGCATGCCTGGAGTAACTGCATATTTTGGTTTCCTCGATATTTGTAAACCGAAAGCCGGCGAAACAGTTGTAGTGACCGGGGCAGCCGGGGCTGTGGGATCTCTCGTCGGACAGATCGCCAAGATCAAGGGTTGCAAAGTTATCGGTTTTGCGGGCTCCGATGACAAAGTGGAATGGCTCGAAAAGGAACTTGGCTTTGATAAAGCTTTAAACTACAAGACCGTGAACATCGCTAAAGCTCTTAAGGAGGCGGCCCCCGGAGGTGTGGACTGCTATTTCGACAATGTCGGTGGGGAAATAAGCAGTATCATTATCAATCAAATGAACCAATTTGGAAGAGTATCCGTATGTGGCAGTATCAGTGTGTACAATGAAGATATGACAAAAATTCCAAAAGCAACAATTATACAGCCAGCATTAGTCTTCCAGCAGCTAACAGTGCGCGGGTTCCTCGTCTGGGAGTGGTACAGCAAATGGCAGGAAGCATTCTCAGAACTCGTAGACTGGATCAAGAGTGGACAGTTGAAAGCAAGAGAACATGTAACAGAAGGTTTTGATAACATTTATGATGCATTCATTGGAATGCTGGCTGGTGAAAATACAGGAAAAGCCGTGGTGAAACTATAAAGGAGTGAACTGATAATATATCGAAAAGCTTCTTGACGTATCTACGTCGTGCCAACTGTTACGGATTTTTTGTTATATATATTTACATGGTTAATGCTTAATAAAAATTGAAAAAAATTCGTCATTGTTTACTTTTTGTAATAACTCACTGCTAAAGTAGAGAGAAGGCAAAACATTTCAACACAAATCTTTTCTAAGAAGAGTTAAAATTTAATATTAGAACAAAATTCCACAACTGGGATATTATGAATTAAGCAAATAAAAAACCGAATTTTTAGAGTTCATAAACTACTATAGATATTACTGAGGAGTATGAAAGTAACACCTCAATGCTAACATTACCCAATAGTCGTTTTACCATCGTATATTTTGGAAGTACAGCGAATTTACATAATATATGCTTAGATATAGAATCATTGATTTTTCAACGCTGTGATAAAGATTGAATAAAGTTTAATATACGCCAACACCGATTCCCACGTGAATAGTTTTTTTCTCCAGCCAGATTAACATATTTATAGAAAATGGCGACTTAATTGTTTCAACGTATAAACATATTTTAATTAATCTTTTAAATAACTCGTGTTATGTCTCGTTCCATTTTAGTTTTTGTCATACAATGACTTGCATTTTTTGAATAACAAAAGGACAAACGATGAGATAACAAATGATATAAACGTTAAGTAGCATGTTTATCTTCATTTTAGTACCAACAGTGACCAAACATGGTGAAGGCAAGAAAGTACGTTCTTAAAAACTCTTTCAAAGGAGTGCCAAAACGCGAAGACTACGTAATAGTTGAATGCGACTTACCAGCGTTAAAAGATGGTGAAATTCTTATCAAGGCTGAGTGGGTCGGCGTGGACCCATACCTCCGTGCGTACAATAAGATGCTAAACGCACCTTACGATCAGTTTGGATTACAAGTGGGAGTTGTGCAGGATAGTAGAGATCCCAAGTTTCCTGTTGGCAGCAGAGTTGTGTCGCATATGGGCTGGTGCGATTATAGTATCACCAAAGACAAAGACCACTATGGACCCTTGGATCATCTCAACATTCTACCAGATTTTCAAGGTCTGTCACCTTCGTTAGGTGTGGGTGCTTTGGGTATGATAGGTATCACCGCTTACGTGGGTTTTCTAGAAGTGTGTGAACCAAAGGCTGGTGAAACTGTAGTAGTGACTGGCGCCGCCGGGGCCGTAGGATCTCTAGTAGGTCAGATAGCCAAAATCAAGGGTTGCAAAGTAATCGGATTGGCGGGCACCGACGAAAAAGTGGAATGGCTCGAAAGGGAACTTGGTTTTGACAAAGCTTTGAATTATAAAACTGTGGACGTCGCTAAATCACTCAAAGAAGCAGCCCCTAAAGGCGTGGACTGTTACTTCGATAACGTGGGTGGGGAAATAAGCAGTATTATAATCAATCAAATGAATAAATTTGGAAGAGTATCGGTGTGTGGTAGCATCAGTTCTTACAATGAAGAGGGGAGCTTGCCTAAAGCAACAATCTTACAGCCAGCAATCATCTTTCAACAGCTCACAATAAAAGGATTCGTGGTCTCGGAATTTCATGATCGCCTGCCGGAAGTGATACCTCAACTTGTTGATTGGATTAAGAGTGGACAATTGAAGGCAGCGGAACATGTCACCGAGGGCTTTGATAATATTTTTGATGCTTTTGTTGGAATGCTTGCAGGTGAAAACATAGGCAAAGCTGTTGTGAAACTTTGAAACATGTATAAGGGTGTATGAATTTTGTATTATGTTTCAAAATAGAAAATATAAAAAGTTATGACATAAGATGTGTCTTTCATTTTCAAAGCGAATCTAAAAAAAAAATGACCATTATCAGTTACGATTAATTTGGTAAAAGTTAAAAAAAAAATTGAAATACAAACATACCTATGGGTTTATTATAATTATTAACATGTTACATTAATTTATTACAATTTCTTACATTTAAATACTAAACTATATTAATTTGCTAAAATAGAAGATTCAAGCTTGTAACCTTAAATCTAATTCAGTAAGAGTTGTCAAATTAAATGTCGAAGAATTGATAACAGCTCCATCTTTTGATTTTAGATATCAAACTTAACAGATTTCATTATGCTATAACTGGGTATTAACTAAAACAACTTTACAAAAACATTCTGTCATTGCTGTTTATTACGGAGTTTTAGATTGACAGAAATATATATGATTTTTTTTTTTTACTGGTGAAGGGAGAAAACTAGAAACAGAAATACCATACACAATATTAGACAAACTGCAGATATATTGGCTGCTTTACGTTTTTGTAAGAATTGCAATGTAAACCAACAGCTATATTGTCAATATGTCACTAATTAATACAATTAGGAACTAATATTAAACATAACAAATGTTTCTTTATATTATCATAACACTAAAACATCATTTTCTTAATTTTCATATAGTTTTTTGTGTAGTATTTCTAACATTGTATTTATTTAAGTAAATAAATTGAAAAAAACCTTTATACAATGGATTTACATGGCGACATTTAATCAACCATTATAAAATATGAATCTTTCTAAAATTATTCATGTTAAGTGTTTCAAGTCATAAAAAAACTTATATGAAACTTTTCAATTAAACATATTCCTTTTAAATGAATAAAAATAATCAAGCAATGCAAATAATACGAATATTTCTAAGTCGGTTCCAATACACAAGATTTTATTGTGTGACATAGATTTTAATTAAACTTAGTACTAAAACAAACTAATAAAAACAATTACCATCAGATTTCAAGTACATTTATCACTAAAAAAAAATGTAGCAAACTTACCTTTACCAAAGTCCGTATTAACAGGCTTCTTAACACTAAACACATTTCACTATTCAAACACAAACACTCACATTATTCATGTATTAACTCTCTTTGAGGCGGAATCTGCCTCACTGTCACTTGCCTTCCTCTTCCTTTTGATGAGATGTGATATGTCTGATGCAGCCGGTTTAGGTTTGGGTTTGGGTTCCGAGGACGTGGAACTGGTGATGTTAACTTCCCCTGAACTTTCACCGTTCGCTGGGCATAGTGTTTCGCGTACTCGCTTTATTGTCTGAAATAAAGCATTGATTAGGATTTGAATATTTTATTATATCTTTAAGCAAGAAAAGATTCAATAACATTCAACAAGTTTTACATGAACAACAGCTTTGTAAGAAATAAATGACTTTTGTAATAAATCTATTTCTAAACATTTTTTTAGTTTTATATAGTTTTTAGTTATAGCCGCCAGTACATCTGACACCTGCAGGGTAAGCAGAAATATTGAATTTGCATTAATGCAATTCTACCCTTAACTTTCAAAAACATTTTTAATTTCAACTTATTAAAGTTTGCTATGTCTTGAGATTAATTATATTCTGGCTGGCTGGCTGCAAGACTTAAGCCTTGATTTATGAGATAAAGAGACTAACTTCAAAATTCCATGTAAAAATCCACATGGTCATTATTGTATTGGTTGGATATAAAATAATACACATTTTAAATTTTGTAGCATTTTATTGTAGAAAAAAAAATTGTAAACGCAATACAAAAATGGCCTTGTGGTATCACTAAATTTAACTTACGATCTAGGACGATTTCTTAACATCGAGTATTTTAAATGCTGATTGAGATTCATAAGGCACAGTCATATAAACTTATTCAATATTTTATAATCTAAAAAAACTTTAATCAATTTCACATTATTAAAAGATCTTTTTAAGACAAAATGGAAAAGAACCCTGAACTTTGTTACTATAGTATTATAAAGAGATGAATATAAGTGACACAATGTTTAACCTACATTATTATCGATTTTTAGACTTAAAAATTTGAGTATTTCCAAATTTTACAACTAAGCTGCCAATTATCACAATTTTATCTTTTACTAATAGGAACATTACAATTATCATGTTAAAAACGATTAGTAAATTGTATAATGGATACAAGAGGATATGCGTAAGAATGAGTTCCGATGACGACTGACAGAGACGTATGGAAGGGTACATACTGTGTCGACATTCCTTAGAAAAGAGCAGGTTGATTAAGGATACAATGGAATGTAAACAATGGAAGATAACTCCCAAATAATTACATTTTAGCAACTGTTTGATGGTTCTTTTCTTTCAACATCAAACTTCTCAGCATATTTCTAGTATCTTCTAGACAATCACACGGTCTTACCTCGGCTTTGTAATCCATCATATCTTGTATCTTCTCTTGTATTTCAGGCAGAAGTTCCTTTAACTCTTTAACTTCCGCTTCAATGGAATAGAATGGGTCGTTCAATTTATATTTCTTTATTGTCGCATCGTCTTTGGGATTGGCACTTTCTAATGCTTTGATTCTTGTTTCTAAAATGTTTGCTGCATTCTTGAAATGTGTTACTGCATCTTCGAAGTTTGATGCCAAAGAGTTTGCGAGACCTGTGGACAAAAAATAAGTTATTAAAAACTGTTTAGACATTTTTATAGGCTTAATTATTACTCAATATGTTGAATAATTATCGATATATCAAGGATTGAGGCCTAAGTCTAGCAGACTACCTTAGACTGATGATAACGAATTCTCATCAACAGCCTGTCTACCCATCGCTGGACATAGGTCTTCCTCGACTTGACACACAACAATACATTTCACCATTTTTGTAAATTTTCATGATGAAGATAGTAATTTAGTATATAAAATAAAGATTAAAGCATCAAAAAAATTCATATACTATTAAATAATTTCACAATTATATTTCCCTTATAGAAATATAACTTTAATATAATTTACATAGGTCTTAAAATATGTTTAAACTGACCAATTTGATAGTGTGTTTCAGCAATACATCTATCATCACTGCTGTACAGTTCTTTCTGGATCTCCAAACAGCTCACTGTAAACAAAATGTACATTCATCTTAAGCAAATTTTGATGCAATTATTTTGAATAGCAAAACTTCACGTCCAAGTGACACGTGGCAACTGATAGTTTATTTATGTAGGCGATATTTTATATGTAACTAATTTATTTTCTTCTAATTAAACATTGGTACTAATATGTAAGCTTATTGTGGAGTTCTACTTTAGAAATACACGTAAAGACATAGACACGCATTTGATTGTTTAAAAAAAAAGACAAATCTATGCTTTTTTTTAAATAGAAATATCAGCAAATTTTGTTACCTTAATGATATTTATTTTACCACTCCAATTAAACTCTTGGCTTGTGCTAGGATTTAATTTAAAATAATCAATTGGCGAGATTGGAAGTTTCGACCACGTGATCGGAAATTGGTATCCGCGACCATTAGGCTATTGTCGAATATATTGTTTTTTACTCAACACTTACTCATATCAATAACAGCTTTGTCATACGTCTCACTCTCCAGAGCGACCTCCCCCAGCGCGAGATGCACGTCGGCCAAAAGCGCGCGGGCGGCGTCCCCGCGGCCGGCCTCCGCGCGCCTCTTCAGGATACTGCGAGCCAGATCTGGACACAATATTCATAACAACTATTACTTATTTAGGCGTTCTAAGAAAACATGTTATATGAAATTTAAAATACAGTGGTCAGCATCTTAATAAACAATATTAAACATATTTCATTTACAAACACTACATTCTTAGAAATAAAACATCTAGTCTAGAAAATCAAGTAATCTAGTCTTTTTTCTTTTAGCATATTCAGTGCCAGTATTTTTTTTTTATACGAGACGGGGGGCAAACGAGCGCGGGATCACAAGAGCGATCATCGACGCCCATGGACACCTGCAATACCAGAGGAACAACAGGTGCGTTGCCGGCCTTTAAGATAGAAGTACGCTCGCTTCTTGAAGGACCTTAAGTCGTATTGGTTTGGAATTACCGCGGAGGACAGACCATTCCACAACTCGGCAGTTCGCGGCAGGAAGTAAAGTAGAGTATGAGTTCACTTTAATACTCATAGTAGCATGGAGTCGTCATCATCATCAGCCTTTGTCTGCCCACTATTAGACTTCGGCTTTCCCTAATGCCGTCCACAGTATCCGCCTTGGATCATTTAATAGGTCGACGTTATATAGAAATACTTCAAGTTAACTCACCGAGCGTTTCCCAAGCCAGTTGCAGGTTATCAACATCATCTTCATTGTCCAAATTGGCCATAGACTCGTCCATTGCATCACCATTTGATGTGCCCTTGTAAAAATACAACCGATTAATATCAATAAAATAGATTTTTTTTTTCAACAATAAAACTAAATTAATCGAAGCGCTAATAGCCTTATAGTTAAAGGTACATATTTCAAATTAAGTGGTCGAGAGTTCTAATCCCGCCACTAGACTATTTTCGTAAACCATACTCAACTACAAGCCTAAAGCTTAGATAGATTGGTAAAAGAAATATTAGTAATTTAACAAAAATATGCTTAATTTTATATTAAAGAAAAAAGTTCATATATGATCAAACAACATAAAACATTGTTTTCATACATCTTTGATAAAAAAAATTGTACTCAAAAAAATTTAATACTACTGGCTATTTTTACTATAATTTTGTTTGTATTATTAACTCCCTATTGTTCTTATAAGAGCCCTTTAGTTCTTTAAGCCCAAAAAATATACTAACAGGTTTCTCATCATCTCCACTGGTCGCTGCCCCAGTCGGTTCATCATCCTTTGTTGTAGATTCAGCTTCAGTATTCTCAACTTCAGTCCCACTGTCAGCTGAATCGTCCTGTGTCTCCATTTTACCTTCAGCTTCATTGCCAGCTTCCCCTTCTTCTTGATCTTCATCATTATCTTCTTGCTCTGAATATTACAGTATTTAGTATAGTAATCGCTGATTTATTAAACTCAAAAAGCTAAAAGAAAATGTTCATTGCATTGTTTAACTGTTGCTAACAACCTGCTCATATTAACATATAAGTTAATATTTTTCTATAAAATGAATTAAAAACCAAAATACCTCCATTTTCATCTTCATCAGCATTACCAGTTCCTGGCATACCGTCACCTAAGACACCACTTTCTTCTCTTGATAAACCAAGAAGGGCTTTCCCATACCTGTTGCAACATCATTATTGATATTATAAATACAAGTTTGGATAGATAGATGTTTGTTACTACTCCAAAATGGCTGAATAAATCTAGATGAAATTTGAAATAATTATGCTACTAATTGGGTTTTTTTTTTTTAAATTCTATGCCGAGTAGCAGACAACAGCAAGTATGGAGGATGTCACCAAGTGAGAGCAATTATATATTTTATTTCATTAAAAGTTTTCAATAGTTTTGGGTTTTATACTGAGTAACAAAGTAAAATAACATTTTACCCAAATTAAAAGTACACCTTTATGAATGTAGTTAACAAAGTTGGACAGATTTAAAAATTAAAAATAACTCAATTCTTCAAAACTTACCATAAATATGCCTCAGCACATTGGTCAGCGGTGTCTCCATGTTCTGCGGCAAGCAGTTCACAGGCATTAGCCAGTGCCTCAGCTGCAGCACTGTAGTCTCTGACTGCAAGATGTCTCCTGCCTACACTCAACAACTCCCCCGGTGATGTAGTGGTCACATCTGTTACATCAGCCATCTTGAAACAACATGGGAACATTTATTTATTTATTTTTTAACATTTTTGAATATCTAAACAACTAATTTATCACACTTGAAACATTGAACTCTTTAGAGTTTCTTAGAACAAATAAATGGCCATTCTCAACATTGTTAAATTATCTCTCTGGTAACTAACCACCAATAAGGGAGAGGCGTTTTCATCATTTTTTTATCTTTTTATATTAATATGTAATAGGTCTCCATGTACTAAATGGAAGAAACAACCAAATGAATTTCAATATGAGACGAGGGCAAAATAAATAATTCGCTTTTGAATTTTTAATCAACTTGCAACATTTGCGAGAAAATATCGGAATTGCATTCCTATTAATGTGCATACCTGCCGCGCAGGGTTGTAACGGTCAACGTGACAACTGTTATAAAGAATACAATGGGAAGTTTTAATGCCACGTGCAGATCGTAATTATATTTCTCTTTTATAATATAAATAAAGAAATGCAGATAAAATGTCCCCATTCAATATTATACACGAAACTATCTTCTATTTTACCAAGTTAACAACAGTATTTGACTGTTACCGCCAAATTGATGATTGAAGTTATAGTTAAAACTTTTAATACTCACATTAGTATCCTGTCTTAAATGTTATTTAAACAAAATATATTTGTCGTCAATACTTGTCGATACAATAATACTACTCTTGGCGACTTTGTTTCGTTAAAAGCAAGAAGAAATTACTTTCCCTTTAACAACCACAATTTGTCGCACGTCGTTCATTCGTCGTATGTTGGTGTTGCCATGTAACAATTGCTATGCTTCAATATAAATATATTTGCCGTTTATCTTACATTATTATTGTAATATTTAAAGTGAATATTCAAACTAAAATAAAATTAAAATCGGTTTTATATTTTTATAATTTAAAAATGCGTTTTTGTTAATGAATATAAGTTTTTTTTTTTCGTGTCTTTACTGTAGAATAAAGGTAATGGAGGAAAAAATTACGTTTAAACCTAATAAAATTGAATTCATTGATTCTATTTTATTTATATTTTCCTGCTCGACTCACAGCAAAGAGGTTACTATTTCGAAGAACTGACCTAGAAGGTGTTCCATTTGCCGCCCACAGGCAAATTAGCGGTAACTTCCTACTTTGTCGTGGAATTTCGATTATCAATAATTTCGGGAATAACGAATAGGAGCTATTTGTTATGTATGGTACATTAGTTTAATTAAAATGAACTTCATTATACTAGCGTGGGTTTCAACAGCTATACTAAAACCTTATTTTATTGCTGTTATTTTCTTAAATTAAATTGAAATTATTAATATTGTTCTTGTAGTAGTCTCGACGAACTGATTACATTATGATTAAAAAAAAACAGGTTTGTTTGTTCGTAACAGATTACATATTAGTTAGTAAGTTAGCAATGTATTAGGTCCTAACTAATACCATTTATTAGAAATTAAAAACAAGAAAATTCATTGATATACTACTGTAAAGAAAGTCAAACCGTTAACCCTCAAAACATACATTGACCGTTTAACTACTGAATTGCTTCTTTATTTAACGATAACGAAGATTTAAGTGATTCGACAATATCCACCAGTAGTTAACGCAATTTGATTTTAAATTAAATGATAAGTATTGGAAGACTCGTGAGTCAGAAATTGGAGGATATTTTTTTCGAAAAAAAAACTAATTTAATCATTGAAGATTGTTGGTTCAAAACAATAATGCGTATAGATTACACATTACAGACATAAGCGATTGTTGCCACAATAAAATAAACTAATGTTTTAAATACCAAACATGGTCGGATGAATGTTTGTTAGTAGCAGTTAGTAGATAACTTCAAAACAGATAAATGGATCAGATAAAATTTAGTGCTGAGATACAGTCTCAAATAGCCTTTAGGTTTTACTTTTTTTATTTCCGCGCTGACGAAGTCGCGGGTAAAATTTAGTTAAGAATAATAATTACATAAACGCGTTAAGCACGATGCAGGGTGCATCGTATAATGACACGAGGTAGGTATCGACTTTTCCCCCCGCCCCGGCCCCGGCGATAGCGATTGCCCGCCCAATATTTACGTAGTGATGTAACGTTATCCTTTTAAGTTTTATCGATAAGAATAAGAATATTGTTCTTCTTAGTCTTAAAAGTCTTCCAAATAAAAATAAATAAATAAATAATTTATTGAATAGAACATAAATCAAACTAATACATTTGTTGTAAATAGTGGTCAATACCCTTGACCTGGTGATATCCAGAGGGGTTATTATTATATGGTAATGGAAATCGAATATGATTTTAATTTACTAGCTAAGGCTTGTAAAATATGTTTAATCTATACTTTCTCTAGTTAGTAAAACTGTCTACATAAAGTAGTGAAAAGTATTTAAGCAATTGCACTTCATTTATATTACTATCATCCATAGCGAGATGATGTACACGTCATGAATAAATGACACATTTTTTTTTTAATATTGCTATCAAATTTTGATTAATGCAATAAATTGTCATTATGACATCATCTGTCTTATTTTTTTTTAAATAGACAAATACAGCCATGACATATTCCTATGAAGTCCTGTAATATCGATAACTCCTTGGTTTGTTGATACCAACGCAACACTAGATATTGCTTCATTTCCACGATTTACCAACTCAGTGTGTGTCGAACAGTACAGTGGGCAACCCGCTTCCATCCTTCGCCAGCATTAATCGTGGTTGTAAATAACTCGTCATATATTCTATTGTCGTAATATAAGTGACAAATTCATCTCTATACAAAAATGTGACAACACAAACGTATTTCCAGGGCGTTGCGGAGAGGATATCCAGGATAAGTAAGCTGTTTACTATTTACGCAGGTGTAATAAACGGTCTTACACAGCGATAGTTTCTTTACATATTGTGTAATATTTATTATTAATGTCGATAATAGTATTTTAACATCACTTTAATATTTTATTTATTTCAAGGATTACCGTTATAAATCAAATGCTTTTTTTGGACAAAGACTTTCTTGATGTATATTCCAGTTAACTTTGGACAATTGCCAAATTTATTGGAAGTTTTTCCTTCATTCGAATACGATTGCGAAAATCCTTAAGATATCTCCATATCGAAATGTTTTTTTTAGCTTTGTACCAAAATCTGTTGACGATCAACGACTTATTTATACTTGAAACTTACATTACCTTTAGTTATGAAACTTTTTTTCACTGATTCTTTGTTTTTTTATTACACGAACGACATTTTGGTTTTATTCTTAAATTAACATTAAACTGTTTTTTTTGTCACTCGTTCGACGAAACTTCGCAGAAAGTAATGTACAGTTCATATTTCATAATCTACTATTTATATTGTCACTATGACTTTAGTTAAATTGAATACGATTTCATTTTTAATGGAGATATTTCTATGTAGGTTCAGTTTGGGGGTGTAGGAGCCCAGATGAGTAGATTCAGTGCCATCGCCAGCATTAAAAGGCCCCGAAAATTGCTCCCCACGGCAGTCCGGCGCGAGCGTACATCGCCTACCACAAGCTGGGCGCAGGCATGGAGGCCCAGACGGCAACGCCACAGAACGAATGCGAGTGTGGCGTACACCCCTCCGTATTCTACTTACTGGCCACTTTACTACTTACCAGGTACGTGATATAACTTGAAGGCTTGATGTAAGGATTTCCAAAGTGAACCGAACTCCTCAGGTTCACAGGAGAGCCAGTGAGAGGATACCATGGCTGGATGAGTGTTGGTGAACAGACAACACCACCTCACACCGTGAACACTGTGTTGAGCATGGTGGGAGATTAAAAATATTGAAAATGAGGTCCACAAAAAGTTTAGGAAACTCTTTCAACTCATCGAAATACTTGAACCGAATTCAATCATTCGTATAATACACAAACATTTTCATCATATTAAGATATAACCAAGTTAAACAAGACAGTAATTATAGTAACTCTTAGCTTCGTCACTTGATAAGCTTTACTTGTTCACTTACAGCTCTAATTTAGGACTAAATCAGTCACTAACTAACAGATAGCCTCAGTTTGTTCACTGAACAAGCATGTAGGAACCAATAATTAATTCATTGTAATGTTTTACATTAAGTACACAGCCACCAATACAATCTATCGAAGCCAAACATTGATTTGTATTCGGCCTTTATAAGGACTTGAAAACCACGAAGGCTTGAAAACCAAGAAGTTCGTAATAGATTCGGTGATTTCTCAATAAAGTATAGTAGACGTTATTTCCAATATATACCATTCTCGTTATCCCTAAATAATAGTAATCTAGCAATTAAACAATTGTTACTGCGAAAATACTGACGTATTTTAATTTTATATAACAAAAACGGTTCAAAGAACGTCGATGATATTCGGCACTGTCAACCCGGTAGATTACATGATGATTAAAATAAAGAATGATAATTGACGGAAGATACACGTAGACATTGAAGGCGGAGAAACGCATACTGAGGAAATATAAGTCGATGGTCGCTCTAGTGATCCCGCCGCTCGTTTGCCCCCTTCTCGAATAAAAAAGCATTGGGGAAGACCTATCAGTGGGCAGATAAAGGCTGATGATGATGACAAATAACATACCTCCACCATAGTTAGTATAAGGTGGTATGATATTAATTTAACAGGCAACTACCATTTCTAAATGTTTTCGTAACTATATACTTATTTAAAAAAAAAAAAAACAATTTGTCATGTTACAAAATTTGTACTCAAGTATAATGCAGCAAAGGTCTATTGCTGTAATGCCGCAAGTCAGGAAACAAATGCGTCAGAACGTCCAAGTAATTTCAGATATAACTGCTCCATTGTTAACCTAGTTTAAAATTTTGTTCTTTATACATTTTATAACACGCTACGGAGCAATTACGAGACTTTTATTATTTGGTCCTAAATAAATTCTATTTCTGCACAATTTATAATTTTTGAATCGTAATTATCATCAGCTTTTGTCAGTCTATAACTGAGCTCCTTGGTACAAAGTTCGTCCCAATGCTTACCACTGTATGCGGTAAAATTAGAGTGTCTGTATGTATTTGCGTTATACATAAATAGAAAAAGCTATTATAAAAAATTACCTATCTGTCTCTCTGTCTGCAAATTCGAGTTTGTACTTATAATATTGAAACAAATGGATATACATCTCGAAGGTGAAGTAAGCGAGGAAAACTCTTGTTAATATCTTTTCAAGCTGATGAAGTCGCAAACGCAGACGCATCTGGATGACTCATAAAAATTTCTGGAATATCTCTTTGAATCGGAATCTCATATAATTCTTTCATTTTTTTTTTCTCAATGCACTTTTCATAATTAAATTCTTTACGTGACTTGATATTGCAATGAATATAAATGTGAACACATTTTTAGTAAAATCTTTATATTATTATAATACGTCGAACTTTGAACCTTTATAGAAAATTACTGTATTAAAAATTATAAACATGCAACCAGTGAGCGACCACTACTATCTTAAATAGTCATTGGATATCATCATCAGCATGACCTGAGCTTTCCCTGCGGAGGGTTGGCACCGCGTGTACTCTACCAGGCCCAGCCAAAGGGCGACGCGAAGGAACATCGCTGGATTTTTTTAGCGTGTACTCTGCTAGTCAGTTATGGGATATCAAATTGTTATATAAAGGTATTTAATTAATCATATTCAATTAAATTTGGAGGACCGCATACTGTGAAAGGCATTGGGAAAGGCCTATGTCCAACAGTGGGCAGACAAAGGCTGTTGATGATGATGAT
>JAODUI010000002.1:2113164-2136375 GCA_027563995.1 Papilio gigon | reverse complement strand
AGCCCCCGATGGGCTCGAAACTAGTCGGTACTGACACAGAGTTGCACGTGAGTTAAGCCGTTTTATAAGTAGTATAAGCAGTATACATTTTAATTATGTGTTTATCTTACAGTGTATTACTTCTAAGCATATGATCTGGCTACATTTTACGATTTTGTTCTTATATCAGAAGTCTACACTTCTACAGTTAATTTAACATTTCATACACTACAACGCGCCGTACGTAATTCGATATTGTTTTCAATATTCAAGAATCGTAGCACTAGGGCTACGCTTTCAGATACAGTGCCAAATTCAAATGATACACAGAAGCTACGAAACAATTTTCGCTACTATAATACGGCATCTACGTAGGTACGTAGCAAGCGCTACGAATATAAAGCTACGCATTTTCCTTATAGCTTCAGTGTATTTACGAGCGTTGAGAAATATTTTATCAATTAAACAATTGTATTACAACACTGCTTAAATACTAAAGATAATGTTAGTACTAATATAAATTCTTGTAAATGTGACGGCATCACAGGTTTCGACGTAATCTGTGCGTTGCCCCGAGTACGGCTTCTCTGAGGGAATCTCTACATTGTACAAATAACTTGAAAGGAGCCTTGTTGCTGACTGGCATTCATCACGTCTAAATAACATATAACAAAACATGATGATGAATTAAAAAGCTTAGAAAATAGTGTCCGTCATTCATTTTACATAATACGTAATGTGTTTTATACACTCTTGCGAAATTGGGAGCCGCCGTTCATATGCCACTATACTTCTTGAATTGTTAGTTAATTAGTAATTCAATGATATTGAAGTTTGCCATTTCCTAACTTTATATATTACTGAATATAGTAAGTATATAATAAAGCATATAGTGAGTAGTTCGTGTAATGAGTAATGACATAACAGAGTGTTGCAATTACTACGTTACGTCGACAATCTCAGCCTTGACCTGGACGCTACAGTAATTGAGCCAGAATAATAAAGCGCAGTTATCTATAACAATTACTCAACTCTATATCAACAACCTTTGTCTACCCACTGCGGGACATAGGATGATTTCACTCTATATCTCTGTATTGAATTAAAATATGATGGTCCAAATATTATTCATTCAGCCATCACGTTGCCGCCTCCGTCGCCACAAAAAAAAATATCTTCCATCAATTACTTCCGTCAACGAGGCAATTGATGGAGGAGTTACGTTCAATAGACGTGAGGCGATAGCGATGATGATGCTCCAAATATTTTAATTTGTAATATTTTTTTAAGTAATACTTAAATGTTTATATATTTGTCTCTAGACAAGGTTAAATTGAAATTTTAAAAGTAGAATTTAAACTTGACCTTTGCCATTAAAAAAAACTAATTTCAGTCGCAATGATTTCATTCGGTGCTATAAACAGTCTATTGTGCCCACAATGTCATTGTTTTATTGTTGTATATACTAATGTTGCCCGATTACACCCGGCCTTGGATAAAGATATGGAAAAAATAATACAGAATATTAACTGGATATTTTAACAAGAACATTTTATTCACTTGACATTGATAAATGGCAAAAGGCTGTTCGCTTTCCCGTTGCCATTGTTTACTCATTTGAAACATTAAAATTGTTTTTTCATATTCATTTAACATCGAGGACTTCTACTTGAGTATTAAATAAATAACAATTAATTGTGGATTAAATTTGCATTAATAAAATAATTTTTAATAAAATAATTTATTTCCAAATAACATGATTATTACTAGTTAAGTAAATTTTAAATATTCCTTCATCGAGAGGAAGTCGTTGGATGCGGAAGGCGGAGAACCGCATACTGCGGAAGGCATTGGGAGGGCCTATGTCCAACAGTAGGCAGGGCGGTGGCTGATGTTCATGAGGGAAAGTTGAGAAGACGACGGACCGTATACTGCGGAAGGCATTTTAGGCCAGCAGTGGGCAGACAAAGGCGGATAATAGGAAGTTCTTCTGACTAGTAAACAAGGTAGAATTTGCACATTAGAGTGGCGTCGTGATAAATTGTTAAAGTCGGTCAAAAGTCAAAGTTCCGTTTTTAGCCAATTAATTATTTTTCGCGCTGATAGTACACGTCCGTGGGTACAAAGAAAACAATCCACGAACAACTTGAAACCGCTTGAAACGGGCTCAGAATTAAGTCGCTATTGTGTGATGTCAAAACACTTTTAACAAGAATACTTGAGAGCACTTTTATACGTTGTGAAGTACTAAACTTTGCTCCCGGAATTAAAAAAAAAACTAAATAGTCTATGCGCTAGTCCAGCCAGTAATCTGTGCCAAATTTCATCCAGATCCATATTATCGTCTTTGAGTTAAAACAAATGAACAAATATTCATCCATCTAAACTTTGGCATTTATATCCAAAATCTTAGTAACCAAGAAAAAAGTAAGAAAACGGGTGTTTATTTTGTGTATGAGTAACTACACAAAATGTCATCATCATAACTCCACTCTAATATCGCACCAAATAGGTTTTAAATTTTTGAAACTAAAAAAAAAAAACAAAACTGAAATATTTTATCTCTGCCTAGCTTGTATCCCATTCGGTGGTTCATGAAGGTTAATAATTTAAAGAACATGGAAATTTACTATCAAGTAATTTTCAGGTCGAGGAAACAAACAATCGTAAAGGCGGCAGCACATTTTTAGTGCCGATGAACGGTGGCATTTGGAAGATGTGTGTGTCTTTAGAAGGTGTGTATGTTGTCTAAATTAATTTCTATAACTTCCTATTACAAACACGTTATAACTGAATTTCGATAAAAATAATTTTACATGACACACACGCACAGTTCGATTGTTCGATACAAACTGAAGATATGTACCGAGCTTTATGAACTCCAAGTTTCCAAATTAAAAACAAAAATGTTATGACGTCATAAATCGTACAGCCTCATGAAAATTGTTTTCGAAACTCATTATAATGAGGTTTGTTGTGTGTCAGAGGAGGAGGTGACGATACTGTCGCGCGCGGGGTTCCCGCAGGAACCGCTCTGCACAAACTACTTAGCGAACAGCGAGGACGAGGAGCCGCGCGCGGACTGGCAACATCGTGAGTTAAATTACTTCGCAAGCTCATTAATTATATTCAATTCAAGCTTCGAAATACTGCTTTCAATATTTCTTTATACTATTTTACGGCAAACGAACATGCCGCCATCTCATCAACCTGCCCTTTTTCTTATAATAGTCGGCACAGTATTTTCTTCTCTTCTATAAATCTCTGTCAGCGTAAGAAGTGTGTGAATTCAAATATGACGACATTTGCAGTCACACACTTCTTACCCTTGCTAAATAAATGCTATAAAAGTGCCAAAATATCAAAATGAAATGCCCAGATTAACGCTTTAATCGACAGAGAAGGGGACGCATAGAAAGAGGATATTTTTAATGCTTACACTACCCTTCCTTTGTCAAATTCTCTTACTCGTAAAAAGTTTTTACCAGTGGTAGAACCCGCATCCGGCATCTACTGAATTTAAGATACCGGCTGGTCTATCGTACCATTATATAATAAAACCAATTTTAAATCTTTATTATACCAGGAATGCAGAATCTGTCTATATCGTGCGCACTAGTGTGCCTCATTGTGCTGGGCAGCGCGGCGCTGGTGGGCGCGTTCGGTGTCTGCAAGCACCAGATCAGCGCAGTGCTCGTCACTGGAGTCATGTACCTGTTGGCCGGTATGTTACCCTGGTACTAATTACTGTTGCTTCCACGAGTAGTTTTACTAATAAAGTCTTTTTATTTGATGTTACAAAGGTTGTGTTGTGTAAAAGTGTACAAGAGTTGAGAGTTGAAAGTTGAAAGGTGAGAAGAGTACAAGAACTGTAAAATTGTTTCACTGATAGTGAAATTAACTAAGTCAATGTGATTTCTATATTTTTTTTTAATACTAGTAGATTTTGTTAATATACGAATATTTCTAATAAAAACCTTATGCTATGATATGATTCAGGTTAATAGTCGAATAGTGGGATTTGATCCCACGACCGCTAGATTGGTAAACCGTCACCTTAATCATTAGGCTATTGGCGCTTCGATCTACATCTCAATCAGAGCTTTCTATTTTAGATTTAGGTACCTCTGAGAATCATTCAATGCTTGCAATAAACAGTCTTTTATACTAGATGTGGCAATTATTTTTAGCAAGTGAATATTTGCAGGTTTATTCGCGATGTTCACGTTGATGATAATCCACTTCAAACGTATCCAGCGTGTGTCGACCCGCAGTAGCGGCCACGGCGACGACACGGCCGACGGCGTGGTCGGGCCGCGCCTGGCCGCGCTGCCCTTGCTCTCCGCGAGAGAGTTCACCACGAGCTGGTCGGTAGAGCTCGGCTGGGGCGGCGTCGCCCTGGCCACCACCACCTCCTTACTTTGGATATTATTATCCAAAATAATGAGGTACAATCCCATATCTACTATGCTCTTGTAGATGTATCATTTATCTTAATAAAGTCAATTAATAAAAGTTCTTAATATCGCGCAATCTTGCTTTCAGCAAATTTAGTTCGAGCTGAAGAGTTAATAGTTTTAAATCTTCTAGTATGAATAGTAGATTAACATTCAACTAAAATTTAATTATTAACTGTTATCAAGTATTTAAATATTAATAAACATTAAGAAGCATTTTCAGACTAGAGATGGAAAGGTCTAGAATATTTGCTAATCGGTATTGTAAAACATAGTTTTTTAAGACAGAATGATATCGGAGGAATTAAACCTGATTTTGACTGAAAAAAAAAACGAAATAAGAAATCTGTGCTCTCCCTTTCGCCTATACGTGGTTCCTCTTCGTAAAATTTCATTATACCCGCAGTTATAAATGTCAAGACAGAATTAATAAATAGTACCTAATACAAAAAAAAAATGTTTAAAATTATTTTGTATTCGTGTATTTTGAAGTTTACGCTTTTATAAAAAATAGCTTAGGCGTACGCCAAGCTTGCTGCCGTCCATTGCTATGATATTGTTAAAATTGTTTCTAACCTACGTCCACTGATCTCTATAGAACACACTAGACAGGTCGTTGCTTGGAAATGACAGCTGTTGCTTCGTTCCGAGTTAAACGCGTCTGTGATGTTACTGACAGTTAGAATTCTATTATTAGTTCATGTCCATGCCACCGCTATAAGCTCCATGCGTAAATTCAAATAGGCACAAATTAACACGGCTTGTAGCCTGTCCAGTGGATTATAGAGGTCAGTGTGTATGTCATAATGAACTCGTAGGCCGATCACTTTGGAGCTTATAAAAATTAAAGTGAAATTTATTCGGAGGTTATTAAATGTTACAGATAATATATTCTTTGTTAAAATTATCGTTGCTTAATCTTTGACATTCGCTTCCACAGCTTTTTAATATAAAGTAACGAGCACAGTAATTATTTTATGGGTTGTATTTACTTCTTGTTACCACAAATGTAAGTAATTAAATTAGTTAATATTCAAACAACACTTCTTTTTTTTTAGGTGATTTTCGACTGCACTGACATCTGTATTGACATATTGTCATCTTTCATATTCTCATTGAAATAGACATTTGTCAATATAAATTTCATGACAGTCGAGTTTCACATTTAGTATTAACCCGTGTTCGTCAACTCTACATATATCTTGTCCAATCGCCGACGTCATACGCTACGATGATCGAGATGGCGACGTCGGATGGATTAGGAGTTGACGAACGCGATTTAATCTTCAATAACTAATAAACGTCAGTCTTGTCGCAGTCTCGAGTTTTATTAATTTAAAAAAAAAATGTGACACAATATTTTTTTTTTGGGTAAAGTGGTACAATGTGTAATAAAAAAAATGTACGTCGTGTGTAACTTGGGTGATTGATGCTGTGAAATTGTAGATAATATAGATTAGTGAACAACGAAGCAGTAGTAATACATCTTAGGTAAATCCATGTATGTAGACAGTTCTGACTGGCGCGGGATATTGGTGACTGACGGGCTGATAAACTGCCGACTCGAGGGCATTCAGATGGTGATACTAATGATTGCATTCGTCTAATTGTTGAAAAAAAGGTACGCGCAATCGGTTACCTAAATTCGCCAAAATAGCGAACTGCACTCACGAATATCCATACCTCCCGTAATGTTACCTACTTTGAAACGACACAGAGACGCTCTTCCTTCTTCTCTTGTACTCTTCTGCCCAATCCCCTTCTTATCCTTTGAAGGAAGAGGAAAAATATTTTGGCCACTGACACACACATTCCTTAGGTATGCGTAGTTACTTCCACTAAGGCCTGTGGTCATGGTTACATTGGCCGAGCAGCCTATTCGCAAAACAGATGTAGCGGTCTCTGACACTATTAATAATATGTTTGTAAAAATCTTTCGGCAATGGAAACTCACGGTCACGCATGTCGTCCCGCGCCATGTGTAACTACACAGAAGTCAATAGAAATTACATTATAGCATAAAATCGCGAAGCTTTTTGAAAATAATTATATCGTAAGTACAATATTGACAACGATGATTAAAATATGTAAAAAATGCATTTTTATTAATAATAATTTCGTATTTAATTTTATCGTCGAATTCAATGGAAATAAGAAATTGTGATTAGATATTTGAATATAATTTATTGGATAAGGTTTGTTTTGGAACGTTGCAGTGTTTTACCCTTTTTACCCTTATAAGTCTGTGATTACAACCTTATAAGGGTTAAATAGGTTTGTTATAATTTCCCATTTCCTTCGTATTAAACTATGTATATTTTACTTTCTACGATATGTAAAGTAAATCAACATTTAAGAACTAATTTAATGACCAAATGTTGTTAACTCTTTTCTTAATGGTTACCTGTACCACGAAATTCATAACGATAAACTTTCGACGACCTTTCGATATTGTTGTACGACAGATAACGTTAATTGGTAGCTATCGTAGATTAAATAGTACAAGTCAGAGCAGTTTTAAACATTATTGCTTGGCCATTGAAAGCTTATGAAATCTCCCGTTCTAAACATATTCGCGTAAATGTAAAATCATTTATTATGTACATTTAAATATATTATTATTACAGCTATTTAGTTTGTATGCACCTAAAATGTATTAGTTATTATTATTGATATATTCTATATTAATTAAAACCGTTAAAAGATTTTTTTGTACTTCGAAAGCATAAAAAAATATTTTGTTTATTTGATGTTTTATTTTACCTTCCCATTGCCTTTACAACACTAGTCCCTTAAGACAGTAAACCGATAGTCAACGCTCAGTCCAAAGCTCCAACCCTGAGCTAGGGGTCCGGGTTCGATCCTATATACCAATGTGTTTTATCCGTTTTTACGGTGAAGGGTAACATCCTGATAACGTATGCATAAATGAAAATATGTGAGAAGTGAAGCAATTGCTGAACTAATATGGTAAGGAACTATAGTCAAGGCATTTTTCACTGAGCCCTTAAATCGTAAATCATATTTACGTATCTGTCTCGCTCGCACTTACTCGTCTTATAGAGAGGTGTATTAATGTAAGTAAGAATTGTAAAGTTGCATATCGATTATAATCGACCGCGCGTGCGCAAGTAACTAAATATCAATAACTGGTTGCATTGCACGTAAATTACCACTGTCAGTTACATTTATTGCCCTACGACTCAGTGTAAAATGCGTCGACTATAGTCTATCCTATCTTATAGTAAGCTCAGGTCACTATGGGGACGTATAGCAATAAAATTTGAATTCGTTAACATGTATGCTTTTCTTCGTATCCCGTATTCAGCGAAACTCGTATATGTTATATATTTAGTTTGGCAGTTGATAGGTAAATGGGGTCGTTAACTGAACACGCAAAGGGTAATTGCGGTGATTAAATCGACTAATTTGCTGTCTTTCAGTACCGTGCCTTTTATTAACCTCCCTTTAAATTTAAATACAAAACTCTATGTTGAACAACAAAGTTTTTATTGTAATTGAAAAAGCCATGTTTACTGGTAAATTTATAGAAGAATAAAGAACATCTTCTTACTTCTTCTTTAAATGTAAAACGGCTGACACTTACGTATTTATCTAATGTCGGTATAGACAAGTTTCATCCCATCGGGAGTATACAGTTGTCGGTTCTCCCACTAGCTGTACCGACGAATTGGTGCGGACGGCAGGAAGTCGTTGGATGTGGAAAGGGGACTGCATACTGTGGAAAGTATTGGGAAAGGCCTATGTCCAATAGTGGGCAGACAGGGGCGGATGATGGGAGTGTACAGGGTGAGTGGTAGTGAGTCGAGACACGGGCCGCGACCACGAAATAATATCAGACTCATTCACACACGTGTTCTAAAAATAGGTAGGCAGCAAGTATAGAGTTATTGACATACTTTTTCGTTAAATTATTATACATTTCCATTTCAAGCGCAGTCATTTGCTACGAGTTTTTACATATGCACAACCAATATTTTATGTTTTTCATTTCTATAAAGCAAACGTGACGAACATTTTTCAGTTGACGTAGCTTTGAAATTATTTTTATAAAAGCAGATATTCTCCCTTTACGTTTCGACTACGTGTTACCTGCGCTTTACGGACAGACTTGTTTTACGTCGAGTTCGTAAACAATAGAAATAAAAGCGACACAATCTAAAACCACAGGGAAATTATGACGTGAGTTTTCTACATAATCAAATTAAAACTTTTTGCTCAAATCGTCTCAAAAAATACACATTGGAATTATTTACCACAGCAGTGTTGCGTGTTTCCTTAAATAATCGTCTAATGTAAATCTTTTTAACCCTACTAAAAGATTCCTTAGTGACCGTACGACTCTGCGTTCGGTAGTTAGTATGAAATTGAATTGATTTTTAAGTTGTTTTATTAATGGTACTAAATTCTCAATGTGTTTTAACCAAAGATTAATTTAAAAAAAACTCAATTCAAACTTCACTAATTGGTATGAAATTCTAAAAGCAACGCCACCCTTGCTTGTTCAGTTCATAGTTAACTCGGCAATTATAAAATGCGCTCTCCGACGCGGCCGGCCGCTTACTTCTTCAAGGCGCGTCGACTTCTGTTATAGCTCACACGTAATTGGCACAAACGGAAATTGGTCGGTCACTAATTAATTGGATTCACACGTATATTCGCTAATGCAAATTACAGATACTAAACGTTATGATGCACCAATTACTTGGTGAAGGTTGCATACACGAATGCATTGGATACGAGCACAAGAGTGATCGCGGCAATAGGCCTACTTTAAAGAAACGATAGAGATTCTATATTTATTTGTTGAAAAAGATATTTTATAATTTAAATTTATAACCAATGTTCGAATGTCAACGCTATTGGAAAATACAACAGTTCAAAAATAAGCTTCAGAGACGAAAGATGTGTCTCATACTTTTTCATTTCTTATCGATTTCAATTAATTTTAAACATCTACGTTCATTAGTGGACGACCTCAAGTTGATGATGATGATGATGATGGTAACTAATCTAATAACTTATAATTTGTAAAGTAATCAATTCCGACGGAACCCAAAAACACCAAAGGCCGGCAACGCACCTGTGGTTCCTCTAGTACTGCAGGTATCCATGGGCGTCGATGATCGCTCTTGTGATCCCGCCGCTCGTTTGCCCCCCTTTTCTTATAAAAACGAAACCTATGAATTATCCTTGAAATTTGCTATATTTTTTTAAGTTTTGTTAAAAGTAAGCAGATTTATTTATTTTCTTAATATTTCTCGTATCCAAAAAAAAAGCTTTAAACTATTGCTAGAGCGAAATCTATACAGAAGAAAGTGATTCCATTTCCCCGGACACTAGCGGATGTGCTTCCGACGCCGTCAATTCATGTTGACGTCAATAGGCGATAGAATTATTTATAGAGAAATGAGCCTGTATTATCGTCTAATCAAATCACTCTTAATCGTTAAGCGTCAATAGCCTACTGGTTAACGGTACGAATGTCGAGAGTTCGAATCCCGCCATTCGACTATTGTCCATACCCTAGCATAAGCGTAGAGCTTATACGAAGTGATAAAAGAAATATTAGTAAATTCACAAAAAAAAGATCATAAATAATAAATAAAAACAAATGACAGTAATAATGTTAATGGGCAGGTTCAGATGGAGGTTGGAAACAGCTTAACCGATCTATAGATGAAATTTTGTACAGATGTACAACATACGTTGGCAGAAGACATAGGCAACTAACTTTTTTTTTATATGACGCTAACGGAGTCTCGTAAGACACTAAATAAATAAATAAAAATGACAATTATACCCCCACCCCCCACCGTCTTGAATTCTGAATAACGATATGTTTTTGTTTCTTCATATTTTCCCTGTATGTTTCTTGTGATGTATGATATAAAATGTATTAACGAATAGTAAATGGAGATAATGTTAAAGACCTGACCTGGTTATTTCTCTTTTCAATAAAACGTGTATGTAATTTAGTCCCACATAAAAGTTTATTGCCAACGATAGTGCGACGATGAAACGTAGACCAGTCCAGGTGAAGGCTAAGGTTGCAATTTACTAAGAAAGCAATTCGTTATAATGGACATTCTATACTGAACCTCTTATTAAACAGATTCAATTTTTTTTATAGAAACGTGTTTTTTCTTTTCTGTACCCCCTAGAAGGGAGCTCTGCGGGCACCTCCTGCTTTTTTTGATGCAGCAACCTTTGTTACCTTTAGGATAATATTTTCTTTAAGCTAAGTTATAAATGGTAACTTAGCTTATAGAAACGTGTTCAAACGACTTAAACACATTTTTAAACAACAATGATACAACAGAACTTTATAACTTCTTACAAATATAAACGCTAAAATTTAGAGTAATCGATTTTTTTTAGTAGGTAAGAAAACTTAAATAAAAACATTTTAAATTACAAAGGCCAGCTCTTGAAAAACCAACAAAAGAACCTATTTTTTTGCGTATAAAATAGAAAGTCCTTAATAAATGTTATACTTTATTTAGTGAACCATTGCATAAGTTATAATTACGTTTTTAAAATAAAATTATTTAACATATTCAAATGTTATCCAGTAAAACTACAACGGTTCAAGTTTAATCCGATTAAAGGTAGATGTTATTTGAAATTATTCCGCGACCGAAGCAAATTGCGACCTTGACCTACTATACACGTTTCTTTGAACTGATATCAACTACAAAAGGCTTGCTTTGCACCTGACACTACTCTCACAATATGAAAGGCTATCCAATTAATTTACAACGATAAAGTATGAATAACTTCTGACACCTCCAAGTACTTGTACCGTCGTAATGAAATGTTCTAGACATTTTCAACACCACAAATAATACCAGAGCATAAAAGAGAGACGATAAAAGGTCTGTGAATGCCTACGAAAAAGTTAAATCATCTCAATGTTGTCATTTGAAAATAAAATAACATTTGGAAAGTTGAGTCCCGATTTGACGTCAAACTTCTTTGAAACTCTAACACTGCTTTTAGGGTTATAATCGACTAATGCTATAAGACGAATGTATAATGAAATACCTGTTTCAGCATTATTTATTTAAGAAAATAAGGAATGTTCTGTATTCAAGTTTTGATTTCAATGTCGTTCGAAGGAAGGGAAAAATAATTATTCGCATAACATAGTAATTTCCATACGACAATATTTTACTCTATTCACCTTGACATATTTCACTTAGCACGCAAGTTTCGTTTAAGCAAAATATAATGAAGTCACTTAATCACCGTTGAATATTCATAACCAACATTTATAAATAACCACACATACTTAAAAAGAAATTATACTGTAAAAAACACATACCTTACTATTATCTTCTCCTAACGTAATAAAATAGCAAATTGACAATAGAGCAATTTAGATAAAATTTATTTTAATTATATTTTCAATGTGTGATGAACTAAAATAAAACAATTTGTAGTATAAAAGAGCTTTTAACGAAACAAGAAAATGTATAATAAACGAAATAGATTGAAAGAAGTCGACCTAGTTGTCGATATAAAGTGCTTTTACGTGTCGATCTAATTCGTATGGCTCGTACAAAGTTACCTATACATTTTATATTGTTGAACCAAATTTATTTTATAGTAAGCTATAATATTGGTATAAACTAAATATCATACGGCTGACACTCACGTAATTATCCAGTGTCGGTATCGACTAGCTTCGAACCCAACGGACTATGCCAACGCTGGCACGATTATCAAAAGTGAGAAAGCGCTCAAACAACCATTTTATATTTTGTTTGTAATGATGTCTTAAATTTTAAATACCTAGTTCCATTATAATAATATCTTTTAGTTGGGCTTCCAGGAGTATAAGTTCACGTTTGTTTCCACAGTTTACAAACACATTAAGTTATTGTCTTTGGCAAATACTAAAACCATAATGTACGGTTATTTTTGTATTATTCAGGGTTAACCTTGGAAGCTATCCTATATTAAGAGTCTCTAGGCCAAAAGGTCAGGCTGTAGCGAGATTAATAATTGTAGGATTTCAAATAAAACAATGATTAAATTATTAATTTATATGTTTTACAGAATGTAACTTAAATCTAATATTTACAATTTAAAACAGAGCCTTGTAATTATTCAGCTCGTATAAATTCTAGTCGTCTCTAAGCAATTTCTCTTCAATGTCAATGTCTTCCATCTTCCTCTTTCTAGTTCTCGGTCTCTTCCCCTGTATCGTGTCAAGTTTCATCTTCTTGGCTTGTTTTTTCTTTTCTTTTAATTGCAACTTTCTCTTCGCCGCCTTTTCTGGATTGTGTACTTTCTCTTGTAAAATGACCTTAAAAAGAAATGTGTTTATAAGTAAGCAATATAAATATTTAAGTGACGGTAACCTAATGATGAAGGGTACGGACTACCGATCTTGGGTTCGAATCCCGCGATTCTACATTTGTTGTAAACCATATCCTAACACACCTTTTTTTAAGGTTACAAAAAATATTAGTAATACAACAAAAATTTATTAACATTTTATAAAAAAAAAGTGTCGTAAGTCGTCAACAGTGGGCAGATGATGATGATGAAATGTCTTAAACAGTATTAATTTAATTTAATTTTAATTCTTTAGTATCAAAATGCATTAGTAATTACATTCACTCTTGTTAAATTTGTAACTGGCAACACATTGATTGACAGATGATTTAAAAAATAAACTTTGGATGCAATTATGCAATTATAAAAAATAACATGCTTTTAGTTACTCGCCGAAGTTATCCATTTGCATTTTTTTTAATGAACAACTAATATGTTTTTGCTGTATATTACAAAATGCAAATAATTATATTAATATAAAATACCTTTTTCCGTTCAGCTCTTCTGATGTTAAGTCTCGTCTGCGCCTCAGCTGCTAGCTTACTGTACTCAATATCACCGATCTTCCTCCTCAGTTTCTTGCCCAGTCTGCCGGCCAGCTGCTTAGCGACCGACGCGGGAGTGGCCGCGTCGCCCGTAGACAGCTCCCGCACTATCGGCGGCAGCATGACGTCAATCACTTTGTTAATATCCGCAGGCTCTAGGAAACTGATCACGTGCAACCACATAGTGAAGATTGCTGATCTCTGGAAAAAAAAGTAAAAAAAAAAACATTACTACGTCAAAAATTCTGTATATATCACCTAATAGTCAAAGATACGGACTACCGATGTTTGTCTTGGGTTCGATTCTCACCATTCGACTATCGTGAACCTTACACAAGCTTTTTAGTAGTAAATGAGCAAGAGGTCACATATACGCCAAAGTTGCGAAGTAATTTGCAAATGCATTGCATATCTTGAATTGACAGGGGGGTGGACGCACAGCATGAGAATTCCCCTTCCTATGCATCCTCTTTCCCTTTCCATCATTCCCATCCCAGTCACCCTGAAGAGTCCACGATGGGCTTGGAATTAGTCGGTACCCACACCGGATGAATACGTGAGTGCTAGTTTTATATTTTTAGTTTTTAATAATGTATTTATAATTCAAAGACACGTGTGAAGTCAACACGTACTGGGACAGCGTGGTTGACTGTGGCCTAGTCAGCACTAATCTGAGCCCCTCGGTGGGGACGTATAGTGAGCTGAAGAATAACAATATAGTACTTACAATATTCATAGAGGTGGCCGCTTTCGCTACTTCAGCGTTAATCGCTCTTCGTAACTTGAATAATATCCAACGAATGTTCACTTTCGTGTTCTCGGATTCTGTCTCTGCTGACTCCGTTTTGTCTGATAGTTTAAATGATGACATTGTATGAACAAGTTTTAATATTAAAAAGATCACGTCTGTTACCTGAAAGCGAATTTATGATATATAATTAATATAGATAAATGTTAAAGCGCCGATAGCCTAATGGTTAAGGGTAAGGACTATCGATCGTTCTTTGGTTCGAATCTCAGCATTTGACTATTGTCGTGAACTATATTCTTAAACTTTTTCAAGAAGAAGAACAAATATCGGCTGATATTTTATAATAAAAAAATGGTATATAGGATGTCTTTTCATATATTTTAAAAACAAATGTCGACGATTTTTTTTAATTCGTAACTAAGGTTAGCGTGGTATGGACATGTTACGCGAAGAGATGATGAGAACATAAACAAGAAGGTGATGAGATTGTACGTGGATGGCTATAAAGGTAGAGGAAGACCAAACAATGTGTGGATGGCTTGTGTGAAAGAGGATATGCGTAGGAAGTGTGAGTTCAGATATGACGGCTGACAGAGATGTATGGAAGAGTACATACTGTGCCGAAACCTCTGTAGGGAAAAGGGCGGGTTTATAAACTAAAACATTTTTTTTTTGGTATAATGTAAGACAGTATTACTTATTAATAAATAAAATATTCACTCACCGCATCCGCTATATCTTTAGTAACACTGGGCGTGTACTGAGCACACAAGTCCAACACCAAACTCCTTAAACAAGCTTCCGTTTCATAATATATAAAACCTCTTTCACTATCCAACTTCTTTTTCACCAACATATCCAATTCTTCACAATCAACCGACAAAAGTATATTCCCCAGTATTCTGACAGATCTCAAACGAACCCACGCGTGAGGATACGCTAATAACACTTTACATTGCTCCGCGATCTCATCGAATTCACTGAAGAACTTTGCATTCTTCATACTAGACGAGCAATGGATTGTGATATTTTCGATTAAGTTCAACATTTGTATGAGACTGTGGTCTTTTTCTTTTTGTTTATCTTCTTCTGATTTATTGCCTTGTTCCAGTTTCATCTTGACGAATTGTCCTTCAGTGGCCTCGTTAGTTAGAAGCATTATTTTCCCACTGACTAAGGGAAGGATTGTACTAAGACGGTTTTTGAATTCGTCCCCTTCCACATTAACAAATCTCGTCGCTAATTGTGCGGCTAATTCAAAATGTACCGGCTGAAAAAAATAAATGTTACTTATGTTTTCATCAGTTATATAACTCTACGTTACAGCGTTAGTGTAATAATTCTTGAAATTTACAATCTCAGTGAGTAGCAAAAAAATAAATATTGAAACGTTAGAAAATATTTTTTTTAATGCCTCTATAGACTCGCGGTCCGCACTCTATTTTGCTCTATACTCAAATTTATACATTCAGTTCTGAATTCCTGAATTGAATATAATAAAAAATAAATTCGAACGTGTTAAATACTTTAACTATTAAAACTTTCGTGAGACATTTCACTATACTACTTATAAAACGGCTTAACTCGCGTGTAAATCGATGTCAGTACCGACTAGTTTCGTTAGTAGTGGGCTCGAAACTAGTCGGTACTGACACCGATTTACACGTGATTTAAGCCGTTTTATAAGTAGTATAGTGTTAAATACTAAAAGAATCCATACAATTTACTAATAAATGTAATACTAGGTTGATTTTCTCCACATCGACGCTAGAAATCACACACGTGATACAAACGGGGAAATATATTATGTATGTTAACAAACTTTAGGTTAAATTCGATTACTAAGAAAAAGTAAAAAAAAAAATCATACATCTAAAAATAATAAATAGTAAAAATAGTAGTGATTAATGATGATACATTGATAATTTTCACCTGATGTAGTAAGTTCAAAAATACACAAATAAAGATTTTAAAACCAGTTTTTCTCTTGTACTTTTTTCTCTCAATTTTATTGCGAGTTCTGTATTTGCTTTCTACCTTTGATATTTAACTGTAAAGTTCCAAAATTTAAAATCCCTGTTATCACCACCACTCACCCGGTTATCTTGTAAGAACGTCAGTATCAGTTCAAACAGTTTGTTCCTCTGTAGCGCCGGCACCTTTTTCAGCATACCCTCGATGCAGGCCGCGGCGGCCGCGCGGCACTCCGGCGCCGCGTCGTTCACCATGCAAGCGCCTAGAGAGACGAACAAGTAGTCACTGTACTTCACTAGTTGATCCTGAAACAATCCATTACTGATATTAAAGAAATATAGAAAAAAGAGCTTCGGAAAACATCGTGATGCAACCTGCACATATTCGGCGAAGAAATTCAAAGATATGTGTGAAGTCGACCAACACGCACTGGGCCAGCTTGGTTGACTATGGCCTAGTCACCCCCTAATAATAGGGTAGGCTCCGAGCCCATCGGTGGGGACGTATAGTGAGCTGATGATGATGAAGCTATTAGGCTTACGCTCAGCAGTGATGATGATGAAACAAGCTACAGTGAAAAAATAAGTTGATGACATTTTCTATACTGTATGTTCTTCTGTAAATCTGTATTCAATAGTTTAGTAACCAGGCATTTTTTTTTTAATTTTTCAGTCCAGTTGTTTTTTTATAAATCCAGCTACCTTCATATCGTCATACAAACAAATTCTATCCAGGGGGCGTTACGATATGTAATTTTCTAATAAACTTATAGTAAATTAAAATATAACGCTCGCCATATTGCGGAGAAATGTGAAACTAATGTGTTTACGTCTGTGTTCAAATTAGTTTCATATTTTTCCGCAATATGGCGGGCGTTATATTTCGTTTATTTAGTGTTCAAAGTTTACCTTCTGCTGGGTTGGTGATGTCATCATTTTTAGGATCATTCTGTCCACTCTTTAGTTGAGTTTCTGAACTGTGGACATCGTATGTTAATCTTCTGTTGATTTTCTCTGCTTCATGACTGGTAGTATGCTGGCACATTAATATTATTGTTTTTATGTCAAAAATTTCATTGTTTAAATTCTCAATTATTGTCAAAGGAAAATAGAATAATGTAAAAAGTTTGCAAAGATATGTAAATTGAAAAGTCTTAGATTACGCCAATAGATGGCGCTTACTCAACATTTGTATTCATTATAAAATCCACTTTAATTATCTCCGGACCCTATTGCTTTTATTTAAATATTTGTTTGTAGTATTAGGGCATAATATAAATTGATTTTTATTACATTTTGTAAAAATTTTGCTCGATCGAACAAAAGTGTTTACATTATGTGTCACTAGATGGCGCTCATTGTGCGCTAATATTAAATAAAAGACAATCTACTGGCTTATATTTATTATGTTCAATATTTATAATCTAACTTCTGTACGGTGGTGACAATAGTTTTGCCCGGGGTTGTTTGCTTTTTGAACAAATGTTGGTATCTTACCGATATGTCCTCCGTAACAGTTATTTTCTGCAATTTTAAATCTCCTTTCGTAAACGTCGCCTCATTCTTTGTCACCGTTATGACCGGGGACAGAGTAAAATCTGCTGTTGCAATTTCAGACGTATTGCCTTCACTTAAAGACTGAACTTCCTTGGTAATTACGGCTGAAGACGTTTGAGCTTCATCGTCTGGGTATAGAGTCTCTTTTCCCTTGAGCTCTCCATCGCTAACTTCTCGAATTTTATGCGCGCCTGGTACATTCGATTCAATATTTTTATCTGACATCCTACAAAAAAAAAGCATATTAAATTGTATCTTTAAATATATCAGATTCATTTATTATTATTATATGAAGTGGTAATTGAACTGCTAAAATTAGAAAACAAACTAAGACAAAATTCAATAGATGGCGCCATTACCATGTTCAGTTTTGTCATACTTTCTCAAATAAGATAAAGTGAGAAGTAATTTTATAATAACTGTAGTTATTCTAAACCTTTGATAATATTTTGGGTATAGACAAACTGAAGATTTAACGTGAAGTCGCGTTAATTCCATGAAAAATCCGGTAAATAAATCTCAGATAACTGTAGACGAATTCAATAAAAATGAAAAATTCTAACGAACACATGTTTTTTGCCTTCATAAGACTGAATTCACAGACTTATTAAAAGCAGACATATTTGTAACAATAAAGTGATTCAAAATAGATAATAAATAAATTACCATGTCACCTAATGACATGTGAAAATGTAATTTCTCATTTCCATTGAATTCATACTTGTTAAAAACATCACTTGACTTAAACAAAATACACATAATAAAATCGTAATGACCGCCATCTATGGAATTTTGTTTACACCATTAAGACGTTCAATTAAAAAGATGTTTAAATTCTTTTTTTTTTTATTAAAAATGTTGGCTTACTTACGTATTCTTCACAAAGAACTTCAACAGGGAACTGTGTCCGATATCTCGCATTATCACTTATCATTGATAATAAAATAATGATTAATTTAATTGAATTAATGATTTCATTGGTTAATGATATTAGGCGATAAATGATAAATTACGTGTGAGTTGGAAGGGGTAATATTTTTGCATATGCTAAAATACCGTTTAATGTAGGCGGAAGTCGTTGGATGCGGGAAGACGACCGCGTGAGGAAGGTGTTGGAAGGCTTATATAGCTGATGATGATGATGATGATGAAGATATAAAAATGCTTAATTTCACTACACTAATCTTATACTCCGACTTTTTTTAAGATTACTGTTAACTTTTTAAAATATCTTTTCAACATTATAGGCCTATTTTACTAACGGGTAAATAATAAACGGTCAGTTGAGTGAACTACCCGTTTATAGTTTTGCTATACGACGATTTAATAAAAACAAAGTCTATGTGTACTAGACATGGAATAGAAGTGCTATACCGGAATCGGAACCCGAATCGGAACCTACGTTCGAATCGGAACTCGAATCGGAACTCGTGTCAGTGGAGAAAACTGATCAAGCACATTATTTTTTCAATTGCAACCAATAGTTATAAGATCTACTCAAGGACTTCCAGCGTCTTTCCGTCCGCACTAAGTCTGTTCACCTGGAGGGCTATGTTCTCATAAGAGCCGTCATCAATTCACTCCTTTCTCTAGCATATATTTTATACACCTCCGGTCTTCTACCTTCAATCATCAATCTCATCACCTTTTTTATATGCTCTTGGTATTGAGACTTGTCTGCTGCTCTCTGCCGTATGTGGAACAGTCTATCCTCAACGGTATTTCCAAACCAGTACGACCTGAAGTCCTAGAAGAAGCAAGTGGACATCTTTCTCCAACGCCGGCAATGCATCTGGTCCTAGTGTTGAGAACGTTCATGGGTGTCGACGTCCACCTTCGCGAACCCGCCGCTCTTGTCTTCTCTTATAAAACAAAACTTAAACAATTTTAACGACGTATTAACAGTTGTATTTTAACACTGTAATTTCAAACTGAAGTCAGTTTTTGTTCAGTACACTATAATCAACGAGGTACACAGAGATAAACATGATAATTACTGATTAGAGAATCGATATGCTTAGATAATTATATTAAAATATATTATATATATAGAGTGCTGGAATGGCGGCCACGGACAGGTCGACGCAGCGTGGGTAGGCCTCCCGCTAGATCGACCGATCTGGTCAAGTTTGCGGGAGCATCTTGAGGGCGGCCGAGGACCGATCGTGGCGATCTTCGGGGTCGGCCTACACAGCAGTGGGTGACATGTGGCTGATATGATGATACAAACAAGCTCCAATAGCCTAATGGTTAATAGTACAGATTACCTGTCACGTGGTCGAGTGTTCGAATCCCATTCGAACTTTTAAACCATGCCTTTATAAGTCTGGAATTTGGTTGGTAAAATAATATTAGATTTACAAAAATCTACTTATAAAATTATAAAAAAAAATATTGTGCATGTAACAGAAGTTTCATTATGAATCGGAATCGGAAGTGACAATGCAAACCCTGTTAAAAGTCCCGACATGACTTCCGATTAAATCGGAAGTTACATCCGAATCGGAACCGAAATTGCACCTCAGACCTCTATAATCCCTAGTAATGTCCGGTCACACGGCACACAGCCACGTGTGTTGGTATGAGAAGGTTTGGGAGACCTTTCTCCAACGATTGTTAATTAAAGCAAATTGTAATTAATAGATGGTGTTATATTGTTTTGAATATTTTTTTGTGACGTGATGTCATTGTGTTCGCAGATATGACCAGCGTACGGTCATCGATAATACATTGTAAATATAATAGTGCAAAGTGTGGTCCCGTCCACCGTTTAAAACGGACTTGGTCTATAAAGATGGTCGAATTAATATACTTAGGTTAAATACGAGCGACGCCGGGCGCTACACTAGTATACATTATAGGAGTCAACAAGTGTCGGCAGGCACGCAGGATGGCATCTTATTAAATATCTTGCGAGGATGGCATCGTCGGCACATCTCTAAATACGGAGACCATGACATTTGTGGGACAGTTTTTTTTTATAAGAGAAAAATGACATCCAAGATTCTACCAGAAACCCTATCGTATTTCGAAAAAAAAAACCTTTTTAACAATCACGTTCGTTGCGGTACAAATTTTTGCACACTTTCCGTCCCTGCGGTGTTATCTACTCGACTAGAAGTTAGTGACGCGGTCCATTAGACCCCATCTCCTTTAACAAGTAATGCCCTTCGCACCACAGAGAAGGTCACGTTTTCCTTGCCGCACCACGGACGGTGTATTAGGAATGATTTAGACCTCGCAGCGAACGTGTTAAGAAACCACGAAGATTGCAGTAATCTTTGACTAAAATATTTTACTGTTAGATCGATGTGATGTGATTTAATGTGATATGATGTAATTTATGTGATGTGATGTAATGTGTTGTGATGTGATGTAATGTGATTTAATGTAATGTGTTGTGATGTGATGTGATGTGGTGTGATGTGATGTGATGTAATGTAATGTAATGTGATGTGTACCTCGGTTTAAATGCAACTCTCTCTTACCATACTCTATAATTGTGTTCTTCAGTTAAACATCTTGAATTCTAGGTATGACTTTTAATTTGTACACTACACCCACTGTTAGGCTCTTGGCGTCAAAGGCGCTGTATCAATATGACCTTCTATTACCATTGTTTGACTACAAGACTTGTTCAAAATGAACAACTAACCAACATAAACAACAATGTAAACGCAATGACACCGACTAAAAGACCTGGTGTGACGAGACGTAAATAAAAATATCGCGTTGCAATATTGTAATGTCTCGACACAGCGCCATCTATTAAGGTACGGCAGAAACTGTGCCAACAACCATTATGTCAGCCACACGTCGCCCACTGCTGTACGCCTCCCCTAAAGATCACCACGATCGGTCCTCGGCCGCCCTCATGATGCTCCCGCAAACTTCACCAGATCATCCGTCCATCTTCATTCGTCACCTTCTATTATATGTAAAGAAAATTTCTTTCAAATCTTGGTCACCTTATTCTTTGCGAGGGTAAATATTTGTTCATCTGCCATAATCGCTTTTATTCTATGAACTTAAAGTCTATATTCCTTTAACTTACAATCTTATCATTGTTCAGATTTCAATGCTATTTAATACCACATTGGAACATGAACTCTATTTCAATTAAATTAAGGTTGTTTATCCCTGTGTTTTGTTAAAGATAAGTCCGTATCGAATTTCTCACAATGAAGACGTCTTATTTTAATGGGGGTAGAAATGGAAATAAATTCACGTCTTAAATAGGTTATCGGGGTGAATTCACACCCATCTACGTGTTTAAGGTTTTATATTTATAGCTCTAAATACATATATGCGGTTGAGTTTTTAAATTTCCATAGGAATTCGATCGAAATTCATTACATCTTTTTTTTTAATTTTTCTTAACACGTTCGCTGCGTAACGAGGTCTAAATCATCCCTAATGCAACTTCTCTGTTCGGCAAGGAAAACATGTACTTCTCTGTGTTGGGAAGGGCATAACTTTGCTAAATGAGGTAGGGTCTAATGGACCGCGTATAGCACTATCGTCTAGTCACGGAGCGGGTCAATAACACCTCGTAACTCGGGACGGAAAGTCCGCAAAAATTGGTACCGCAGCGATCGTATCAAACAGAATCCTGAAGCCCAAATTAAAAGCCCGTACCTACCTAGAGGTCGCGGAAATCGAAACCATTCCACTATTGCGGATGTAACTCAGGCTTTTTCAAACGTGGGATTAGATAGTGATGAAGTATTATTACATACATACATTTTAATATATTATGCAATAGGATTTTTATTAAAACAGCTGACCCTTCAATATACGTAGAGTTCGTAGCCTCGTATTCCGTAGCAAACATGTACTTTAATCGTAGCCCTATACTACGCCGTAGCAGTAGAGCTACATTACTTCGTAGATCTAATGGTTGAAGGATTTCCGATCAGTCATATCTTGGAATCTCATACGACTATGTACAACCTTGTACAAGAAATATTACTAATGTATTGGTAGTAAACAGGTAGTGTCCCAGTTACCTAATAGGGTAAACTCTGACCCGATCAGTATGGATGAAATATTCATCTTCGACCTGCCCGTACTCACACATCTTTAACATATCTTTCATACAGACGTGTTCTACCTTTGTAGCCATCGTCACCTTGTTTATGTGATCATCTCTTCACATGTTCACCACAAGAATTTATAGTAATGATAGTTTTATATTTTGAATTTAAAAAAAAAACATCTTTCTTTTTTTTATTTTTAAAATGCTTAACGTATCACGACGAGTAATTCCTTACTACAATGATCTCGTGTACATCACGGTATAAGTCTAGAAGCTAGTACATCTATCACGTCACCTGTCACGCTGCGGGGTGATTAGTGCGGAGTGCCGACCGATGTACCCTCTAACACGCTAATGCTTGAACATCGATGACTATGGAGTCTTCATCAGATCATATACTCAGTCTCGCTGCCTACCCTATATAGACTAGTTCACACTGAGCGTTGTCAGTGCATTGACTTAACATATGCAGACATCATCAGCTCACTATACGTCCCCACTCTCTGTGCTCGCTGCCTACCCTATATAGACTAGTCCACAGTGA
>JAODUI010000002.1:2094032-2113064 GCA_027563995.1 Papilio gigon | reverse complement strand
GCGAAGAAATTCAAAGATATGTGTGAAGTCAACCAACACGCACTGGGCCAGCGTGGCTGACTATGGCCTAGTCACCCCCTAATAATAGGGTAGGCTCCGAGCCCCTCGGTGGGGACGTATAGTGAGCTCATGATGATGATAGAAAAAATGGCACTGGGCCAGTCACCAACCCACATTGGGCATGCGTGGTTGACTATGGCCTAGTCACCCCTCATAATAGGGTAGGCTCTGAGCCCCTCGGTGGGGACGTATAGTGAGCTGATGTTGACAATACAGAAAAAAATAAGTACCAAGTCGAGTAGTTAAAGAAGGGTATACAACAGTGCGTAACATCGCATTGTTCCTAGCAAGGACAAACTCCGCCCCTTTTTTCAAACAACCAATCACGTTCACGTAAGTTGCGCTAACGACGAAATAGTAAAAAGCAATTAGTTGTGTTTTATTGACCGACTTTTTATCGTACAGTTGTAATTAAATGTTTACCGAAGGCCTATGTCCAGCAGTGGACAAAGCCTGATGATGATATAATGATGAATCTTACCGGTTTAAGTTTATTTATTATCATTTCAATAAACTTGAGCGAGGACTCCCGGCCGTGCTGTAGTTCGTAGTTCAACTGAGTCACAAAGAACTTGATGTATTTATTCATGTTCTTGCCCGGCGTGTAGTGTGTTAGGTAGTTCAAGAATAGACCACGAGCTTCGTCTCTGAAAATCAAAATTATCTTATTTTTCTATTGAAAATTATTTTATTATACTAAGTAAATTTTATTAGAACTATAAGTAATCGATTGAAATCGAATTTATCAATATAAATCAAATGCCAATAACCTAATTGTTAAGGGTTTTCAGTCACGTGGTCGAGAGTTCGAATATCGCCATTCGATTATTATAAACTATATCCTAAGACAAGCCTAGAGTTTAGTTGGATTGATAAAATAAACAATAGTAAATCAATAAAAAATCTATCTATGATATTTTTATTAAAAAAAAGTCTTTTTCTGTTTGTTCAATATTTTTTGTTATGTTAATTTCTGCAGTGGAAATTGTAATACCGTAAACCGTAATCGGGTATAGTTTATTCATCATCATCATCATCATCAACATCAACAGCCTTTATAGTTTATTCAACGATCCAAAATAATTTTCAAGCGTCATACGAACCGGGATCTCGCCGATTCACTTAAAATACAAATTTTCGAAACTCTCTCCATAACTTCGTGTAACTCGGGCGAGACAAGCCGTCCTTCTAATATAGCTTTCAACAGAGCGAATGAATTCGCTTGTTTTTCGTCACTCTGACAGTCCTCTTCCGCGTAAAGTAAGAGAGTCTTTAATTGATCGGCTTCTAACTTGTAATACTTCACATTACGTATTAACATTGTTACTGCCTGCAAGGAAATTGTTATTTTTTTTACAAAAAACTGCTATATCCTATGCTACAAAATTATTTACTAAACTTTTTTTTTTTATATTAAAGGGGGCAAACGAGCCTCGGATCGCCTAAAATTATTTGATCCGACGCCCATGGACATCAGCAACACCAGAGGAGAAATCTAAATGTCTTTATAATCAATACACTAAATGTTAGTGATTTTTCGAAAGTAGCAATGTAACTGTTGACATTGAAATCCATTATTTCGAAAGTTAAAATGTAAATATAAAAAAAATCCGTACCTTAAATGCATTTCTTACTAAGTGATAGTTATCATTCTGTTTGCTTATTTCAAACGTCGCGTATTTATGCAACATCAAAAATATCGTCTTCACAATATCTTGGATCATCTCTTCCAGTGTTGTTGTGCTTACCCTTATAGTCCACAGCGTGGTTATACACTTCATAGCTACTGTACATACTTTTATATGATCGCTTTTCAACGAATCTACTAATAAAGGTATCAGTGCGTCCACGAACGCACGGCATTCTATCCGCGGGACTTTTTCCCTTTTAAGAATTATGTACAGAATATTCAAACTGAATTCAACTAAGACATGAGCGTTGGTCTTACTAGATGTTTTCACAAGTCTAGCTTGAGATTCTTTACTGCGTTTAGGAACTTCAGTGATAATAAAACAATCAGGTTTTGCCTGTATCATCATTTCTTTCTGACTATCAGTTATTCTCCTTTTAGGAACACCTAAAACGAATTCTGGTATACTCTCTGATGCTATACCGTGCAAGAATACGAATAAAGATTCGATATCTATGAATTGATTGGTAACCAAACCATTAGAGACGTGCATCAATGCCTCTTGTACTTTAATGACTATCTTTTTTGAATGATGCTTTTGTAAAACATCTTTAAATGGTATTAATAGATTTATTAAACACTTTTTCGTAATATTTTGTGATACAATCATTAATGTCACGTAGCTTTTTTTACTTGGTTTCGCTTCCGGTGTCTTATGATGAAGTTTCTCTACTTCTTTTTCCTCAGATAATGTTCCAAATAAATCATTCGTACACACATTTAGTATGCAATCTAAATGTTCATCTAAATCGCCAGCTTTGAATTGTGATTTCAATACATCTAACACTGAATGAACCGTTGCGACTAATACGTGAACTTGGAAACCCCTTGTCAGTAACAATGTGAGGTGTTCAAGGAAGACACCGATGTACGCGGTGCCCACGGTCAACATAATTTTTTTGACAATATCTCTGGCCACTATCCTAACTTGCTTTAATGGCGATTTTAGGAAAGAACATAGTTTTGTGATTATTCTGAAAATAAAAAGAAAGTTTACTTTCCGTATTGGAATTAAAAAGAAAATTATTACATAAATATTTCTAAATAATATCACAAATTTCACATCTCAATGTAACTGCGTCGGATGTCGCTTCGTTATTAAAAAATAAGAAATACTCAACGGCGACTAAAAAATCTCTTTATATCATCATCATCAGCCTTTGTTAGATAAAAACATCAAATTCCATCTTTAACTTAATTTAGATTATTAAAATGTAAGGAGATTGAATATGAAGTCTTACCCTGGCAACTGATGCTTTAAAACATCGCCGGGCAGCCGCTGCAGCAGTTTGACCAGGGCCAAAGCGATCGGCACCCTCACCATATCCTCTTCTTGACGGGAAAATCCCGTCCGTTTACGATTCAGTTTGTGAGCTTCCTCGTGTTCTGTCATCTTGCCTATTGCGCTAAGAAAAAAACAATGTTTTAAAACATTTTTTGAAATTCGAAGTGACAGCACATCTATTGATATCCACCGAATAAAAAAAACAAAAGAGAAATGAAGCCATGACTGTTTAAACAAATATAAGTTGATCTTTACTACTCTACATTCATCGTGAAGTTATGGTTCTTTCTTTTTGGTTTATCCTAGCTATTCGAATTTACCGTGGTTGTTAATTACCTGTATCGGCCTTCACAAAGTCAATTTTTTTACTTACCGATTTAACTGTGGCAGTAGTCCTGCTGTTAATGATTTAACAATTCTGTTGCCAACTGACGGTGACACCACAGTTATTCTTTCATATGCTGGTACGTTGGAAACTTCCTTAGACATATCTTCATTTGGTTCATCATTTTTGTCTGCTAATTGTAAATCTGTTTCAATATCATTATTTTCATCATTTACCTCTTCATTATCATTATCATGTACATCATTAGTTTGGACAGTTCCGACTTTGTCATTATTGTCGTTTACCTCTTTAGTGATATTTGTAAGCCATGCTTTAGGTAATTCGATATTACGAACTTTAGAGAAATCGAAATGAAAAGCGTCAAGTACACCGACCAAAATACGCGTCAACTGTTTCTGATGTTCAGTCGAATGTCGCATTTTATTCAAATATAATTTGAGAATTACTTCGTAATGATACCAAGGTAGTAATCTGCAGCACGTCGATATAACTTCGATGCATGCGTCGATTAACGAATTCTTATCTGTGTATTTGTCATCACATATGTAAACAGAAGCTAGAGGTAGAATGAAATTTGTTAGTGTTCTAGGTGTAGGGCATTTGATCATTTTACGAGCTATTTTACTAAATCTTAGTAGTGCCCTGACACGTCTGTGTAATTGCATATGACAGATGTTTTCAAAGAAGTCCACCTCCAAATCTTCTTTATTAATTAATTGACTCAAATCAGACAACACCACGTCAGCGTCCGGACATTCTCTAGCTAATTCTCCCAGCAAAGAAATTGATTCAGTACGTAGATTTTCATTTTTATTATCCCTAATACCTGTTGAAATTAGAGCTAGAACAGTATCCCTCACTAAAAATTGACCATCGGCGGCAGATCGATACTTCAGCAGTAATTTAGGAAGTATTTTCTTTAAACACAAGCCTGCACTATCACGTAATCCAATATCTTTCTCTGTGCGTATAAAAAAGAAGCAATTATTAATGATAAGTATTGCAAGCTCCACATTTATTTCATTATTGTCAGCCATTTTGTATATTTCTTTGTAAGCATCCAATCTTCTATCGAAGTCCGGCTGTTCTATCCATCTTTTGTTAAATGCGTTCATTTCTGTAATTACGTTGGCTATTTTAATAAAAACGTCATTGTTTTCAATTACATTTTCAGATATGGACACGAGCAACTTTAACAAGAGTTTCCTAACTTCAACGGGACTAACTTTGTTAAATAAAACAGCTATGTTTTTGATGTACAGTTGTGGGTTAGCACTGTGTCCCAAAAGATTTATAATTGTGCTCACAGAGTATTCCATATTTTCTTCAGCCATATTCATACAAACTTTTTTAACCAAAATAGGTAGTAGCAGATTTAGTAAACCATCGCATATCTCCGGTGTGGTGACCATTTCGGTAACTCTCGAAAGGATCAAAAGATCTCTTTTATTGACCGTATTCGATTTGGCAGTATTTGCGACACGTCTTTTCATAACTTCTAAAATACTTTGCAAATGTGGAACCAAAATTCTACTTCCAAAATTTACTTCGTTCGGAAAATCATTTCCGACGTCTAAGGACTTAAATGTTTCAATAGCTGCTATTTCATTTTCTTCCTCTTCTTCTGTCAATGTAAGTAATTTTTCTATCATATCCAAAATTAAATTAACGACCCCTGGATTAGTTTTAGGTGCCAACAGTAGTTTAAATATGGCTGGCAAAACACTTAAATTCATATCATTCTCAGAACACGTAACAAGAAGAATGTAATATCTTGGATTCTGACACCATGTGTTAAATAATTTCAGCAGAGATGTAGGACTATGAATGCCTTCTATGTGAAGTCTCGGCGTCAATGGCCAGATAAGAGTTTCATATAAGACGTACAATTCTTCTTTACTCCAAGCATATTTATCGAATTGGTCAAACAATTTTCTAAGAATACCAACAGCAATAGCTCTTAAATTCTTCATAACTTTTACGTAGCCAACGTGTACTTTGTCGACGTGATTTAATACGCTAGCGATTTGCGAACAGACAGCAAAATATACTTTAAAGAGTTGACCGAGCAATACATCATCCATCGAGCCACCGAAATATTCACGCACAATGTCAAATAAATTTAGTACACTGTGAAGTTTCCCAGGGTATGTAACTGATTTTAAATTTAAATTCTTCAAAACATTATTATAAACGTCTTTAGGATTCATTGTGAAGTATTCTTTGTAATATGAAAATGCCATTTCTATAAATATTTTCAATTCATTCTCTTTGCATCCGCTTAAATATCTCATAACTAGAGACCTCTTTGTTTGACCTCCACCTTTTTTTTCGGCACCTAATTTCGACGTCATTTTGCCGTACAAAATTCTTAGTACAATTGGTATCACATGTTCTCTGTCTTCAGGCTGGATATGTTTAGAGTCTTCTGTTATTTTAAAAAGTGTAAGTTCATCTTTGAACTTCTTATCGTCAACAAGATTATGTAAATTTTGTTTGTATGGTGTAACATTCTTGTTTTTGTAGTTCAAAACACAATCTAACGCAAACTTCTGAAGGCCTGGATTTTTATGTTTTAAGAATTCCATATATAGTTCCCAAAATTCGGATTCTTTGTACAATGCTCGAGGATTTTTAAACTGAGCTAACACTTGCATTATGTTTATTAATGTTTTGAATATAATTTTACCAGATTCGGAATTTTTCATTTTATCAACGTCCAATTTTTCTAAATTCATTTCGATGTCCTCGGCTTCTTCCGGTTCGTCGACGTCCATTGCAGATTGATCGTGAACTTCTATATCGACTTTGAGTGCGTTAGTATTATTAGTTTTTTTATAATCTTCTTCAATGAATCTTAAGAAAAGAGAAACGACATCTCTATTTCTAGCTTCACACGCTTCAATACAAAACGTCATAGTTTTTAAAATCAAGTTCCTATAATTATGCAGATCGGGATTTTCGTGTATGTTATTGTAACGTGTATATAACTCTCTTAACGGTTCAAACGTCGTATTTATTTCATCATCGAATTGGTAAATTGATAGATTACTTTTGGCATTTGCGAAAGAAAATTCGAGACCTTCATAAAATATAGGCCAAAATTCTTCCACTGTTAATGCATTTCCAAAATTGGCGATAAACTCAATAACCGGCTCCCAAAGTAATTTAAAATTATTGAACAAAACACCAAGCATATATTTTAATGCAAAATGATGAAATTCGGTGTCTTTAGCTAGGACATATTGTGTCGTGTTGAACGTCATTTTCTGCAATACATTTATTTGAGTTCTATATTCTTGTATCGACGGGGCAATCGATTCAACTTCAAAACATTTGCTAAAAACCGCAAACTTTTCTAATTTATCACCAATTTGCACAGACTTATTGAGTTCTTCAATATTTTCGAATAATTTATAAATATGTGTTGTTAATAAACGTACCTGCAAGAACATAAAATTATTTTAGATCAACTGTAAATTTATACTACCCTTATCAATTGGTTACATGAAAATTTACTTACAATATGAAACGGAGAGGAAACATTTGGTCTGAGATATGAATCGATTAATGATAAAAATGCGTTTGTCAGTCCGTTTTCTTGTTCGTATGCTGTCAGATACAAGTCAAGGAGTTGCAACGCTGCTAAATAATTAGGATCAGCTCCAAACGGCACTATTACAGATAAAAATTTATCAACATCACAAATGTTCTTCATCATTTTGCAACTAGATATATGAATAACACCTTCGATAGCATTCGCTAACATAAACAATACTTTTCTTGACTGTTTCGCGGTATTACTAACATCACACTGTATTTTATTTCTTTCCATATTTGCTTCAAGATTTTTGCTGTCCAATATATCTAACAGACAGCCTATAACTTCACTTATTTTCTTAATACATACTTCAATATTCAATTTTTCTATATGAGGTAAACAGAATAAAACAGTCATCAGTTTATCCGGGTTTTCAATTTGACTTTCTACATCAATATCAAGAACTTTTTGTGCATGTTCCATAAATAATGGTAGTCCTTTTCCAAAATTTATTGGATATTTCACCCATTCAAATAATTTCAAACCATTCATGGACAGCGGTGATCTCGCTAAACATATTTTTGATAAAGTAAACATTGCTTCATCATTAAAATTTGATTGGACAACGAAGTTTAAGAACGACGGAAGTATGTGTAAATCAAATTGCGAGTAATCAATAACATTTTCAACGAAATTAATAAGAATTTTTGGAAATGGCAAGGGTACTAGTGATTTAATAATTATTCCAGCATGTTCTTGCGATAAAAGAATGTTTGAAGATAGTAATAATAAAGCACCAATTTGAGCACACACTTCTAAAACTCTCTCGGTGGCTTGTTCACAAATAACTTTCACAAGTAACACAGCAAATTGTTGAGGATTGTGTAGGAATTTCCCTTTCTGATGCTCAGTCACTTGTCCCGCCAATTTCAATGCAAATTCTAAACATCTGTTAACATTATTATGTTCTTTTAAATTGTCCTCAATAAATTTCATTACAGGAGTCCAGAATAATGTAAATTCTTTATAAGAAATACCCTGTAGAGCATCTTCTATTGTCTGTGTAAGAACTTTGAATAATATTTCTTGATGTTCAATATTGTCTTTTAAATATTGAAGAAGTAACGGGAAAAAGGCTTCAGCACAACTGTGAAATTTATTTGCAACTCCTTTGCATATTTCAAAAATCAAATGCCCAGTCCCTGCGATGGCCTGGAATAGAGAAATACATTATACACTAATGTTTGTTAATTTATACAAGCATATGCATTAGACATGTCATTATGTACTTTTATCATGATTAAAAAGTTATTAGGTAAGTAATATAATGTTCGTAAGAAACATGATTCTTACCACAATTAGCCTCTTTGAGCTCCCGATATTTTGTGCAGTGAGAACTCGAATAGTAGTGGTGGTGTAGAATTAGGAAGAAGATAGACCAATATTTCTACCAGTAACATTTTTCGTACGTTAGTCAACCCGTCACCATGTCGCATGCGACTGCCGAAATATCGGTAGTTCAAAAAGGCTAACGGTGGTAAGAATCCCATTACTTATGAACATCATATTAGTGAAAACCACGAAAGTTTAAAGCTATTTTACGTACATAATCATTTGTTTGTAGGTAATTTAATGTATGCTGAAGAAATTTGTTCTTGTCTCTTATGTCCCTTGCAACAAATGCAAAGCTCTCTGCAGCAAAATTGTTGATGTACTGCGGATGATTCTCACTCAATAGTGGGACAATTCTCTTAAGGACAGTTTCTAGATCTTTTTTTAAATACGGTTTCAAGATTTTAAACAAAAACGCCAAACATATCAATGTCCACTCCAACCTCTCAGCATCCTTTGTGTTTAACAGTTTTATAAGAATATCAAGAAACTTTGGAAAATGTGGATAGAAGTCATTGCGCAAATCTTTGGCTAAGGAAACTAAAATTCTGGAAAAAAGAAAAAAAAAGATGCTGTTAGTAAACAAGCTTTTCATTAAGATAACAAGATTATATGTTTTATTAAACTGATTAAATAATACAGAAGTGCAAAACATTTTTTTTTATTTGAAATAATTTCTATTAACTTGTAAGTTTAATGATATAGAAAGCAAGCAATGCATAAAAATACTAAACTTGTAATTTACTTTCAAAAAACTTTGATAAACAATGAAGAGTCCTAAAAATTGATTAATTGTGCATTTTGAGCTATCAATCAGGTTTTAGCTATAAAGCCTTATACAAAGTTCGTAAAATAAACGATACTTACTCCAATAAAGGTTGTAAGCACAATTGATCTTCTAAATTCAAATAATTCTCAAGAATATTTAATACTTCTTCTTTTTTATGTATTAACTGTTCTATGGTAACAATACCATGGATTTCTTTTTTGAACTTCTTAAAATTTTCCGTCAAATTAAGAACGTTCCATTTTTGCAGAGCCAAGTGGAAGTGAGTTTCGTTTTCTTCGGGATGGCCAGTGTAAACATGTTCAATATGATACAACGCAGCATGACGAATATCTATTGAGTTTATTCGTTCCGCAAATGGAATAAACTGGAAATTTGAATTAAAAAATCAGAACATGGTCATTAGGATTTAGCTAAATACGTAAAAATCGTAACCTAAAATAAGTTCTACGCACCCGAAATGTGTTAGTTGTTTTGTGCTTCACGGGTTTGGACTTCATGGTAATGGTATTATATTGTTAATACAAACAACTATCACATAATTATGTCAATGGTACAAAAATGATATTAAATAAAATACTTTAAGAACCTCAGCTCAATCAAATACAAAAAAACAATCAGATTCCACCGTACACGTGCGTTTGACAAATGACAACTAACTGACATTGACAACTGTAAATGCAATAAGTGGCAGAAAATGTTTTAGTAAAGTGCTCATTACAATTACAATTGTATACAGTTTTATCTGCTTAACTTTTTTACCGCTTGTCTCAATTTTTACAACCTAGTTTTTTTTTTTAATTTTTTAGTTATGCTTCCAAGGCATTCAATATTTATTTTTAAATAGTCTTTCACAGCTGTGTAGGCACTCTACAGCGTACAACCAAGACTTAAAACTAGTTTTATTGTCATTGTCAAAATAAAAAATTGTTCAAAAGTAAAAAAATTGAACAGTGATAATAATTAATTATTAATTAACGTTAAATTTAAACATTTGATATTTTATTTGCTCTTAATCAATGCTTGCTAGGGCTATTAACTCATTGCCACTCGGGCTTTCGCAAGGGATTACTAAACTTTACTTTTTAGGTAAGTGTTTTTTTTTGCTAAAGAATATCGCCAATATCTTTGCTATACGCAAACAGCCAATACAATAGAAAATATATCCATACACTAATGTTATTCGGAAAGGTTTTTTGTAACGATAATTACACAAGTCATTGTGGATCTACAAGTGATAACACTTATGATAAGAAGTTGCACAAGATATTTGCATAAGCTTTATTAATTTTCACAGCATTAACTTGGAAACAACAAGGATTTCATAGTATTCAAGAACACCACATATACAATAAAATGGATGTGAAGATTCTGCCAGCTTTGCAAGATAATTATATGTACTTGATAGTAGATAAGGCTACCAAAGAGGCAGCAATAGTTGATCCTGTAGAACCCAACACTGTGTTAAAAGCCGTAGAAGAACATGGAGTGAAACTGACTAAAGTTCTTACCACACATCATCATTGGTAAAGTATCAATCTGCTCATTAAAATATTAACGAAGAGTTTATGTACACTGCATAGGTTTATGAAAGCTATCCTCTAGTTCAAGAGATTTGTTTTAATATGTAAAAATCCTTGTTATGTTAAGAATCTTGTATTTTGTATACTAACTATATGTAATAAAATTTCAGGGACCATGCCGGTGGTAATGAAAATCTAGTAAAAATGCACCCTGGTTTGGAAGTATACGGTGGAGATGACCGTATCGGTGCTTTAACAAGAAAAGTAATGCATAATTCAAGATTTAATATTGGTAATCTGAATGTGCATTGCCTGTTTACACCATGCCATACAGCTGGCCATATCTGTTATTTTGTTACACCATCTGAAGAAGGTGAAGATGGTGTTGTATTTACAGGTAATATTAGCACATTACTGTGATGAAATATATTTTTTTAAGTTTTGAGTCTAAACATATGTAAATTGATACTTACAGGTGACACATTATTCCTTGGCGGTTGCGGCAGATTCTTTGAAGGTACTGCTGAACAAATGCACCATGCCCTGATTGATGTTTTAAGTAATCTTCCAAATCAAACTAAGGTGTTCTGCGGCCATGAGTATTCTTTGCAGAACTTAAACTTTGCACTGCATGTTGAACCCAAAAATGAAAAAATCAAAGAAAAGATTACTTGGTCTAAACAAAGAAGGGATGAAGGGAAACCAACTGTAAGTAAAAAGAATTTCTCTATTATTAAAAAGTAGATAGTAACAGTGTTACCATGATTATATATATGCTCTAAACATGTTTTTTTTTTTTAAAGAGAATGTAAACAATATTAATATGTTTTTTTTAAGTTATTTTGCAACTGAATCATGGCAATAATTTCCAGGTACCATCAACAATTGCTGAAGAAAAATTGTACAATCCATTCATGAGAGTGATGGTACCTTCAGTTATGGAACATGCCAATAAACGTAATCCTATAGAAACTATGAAAGCAATTCGTCTCGAAAAGGATAATTTCAAGAGTTTGTAAATTGATATAATATTAACTTTGTATCCTTATTTATGTTTTTATTCCATTTTTGTTAAATTTTTTGTATGTGTAAGTAAATTGTTATAAAGGGTTTTATCTTTTTTTTTTTAAATAAAATTGTATTCAATCCTGATACAAGAGTTACATTTTTAACTAAGCCAAAAATAACGATAATTGTTTTCATCTGTGAGAATCTGCAGTCTTTATTTACTTTTACATTGTGTAAGGGATGTTATTTTGTGTATGTGTGACCTCCTATGAAGGCAACTCTTGTGGTGATAAAAGGTTAAAATCGATAATTCTAAAATAAAAAATTAAGTACATATTAAATAGTTTATTATCATAACTTAAAGCTGACTATCACAAGAGAGTTACTGAGTAATGTTGACACCAGTGTCATTGTTCCTTCTTTATGTACGCAGACATTTCTTCTACATATTTCTCTTTTGATCTCTCAAACATAGCCACATATACCTGAAAAAAAAACAAATTGAAATAAAAAAAAAACAGAAGTTCAATATTTTATCATACCTTATCAAGGATTTAAGTTGATCTGTAAGTACCTTTTTGATCTAAACAATGTACAATTTCACACAATGTGTGTGCTATTTATATGAGCCAACTAACTTTGCTGGTGCAATAAAATTAGTGATATGATTGATTTGAAATAAGATATGCCACAATTATACATACTCTCTTCTCTTCATTACTCAAGTTTCTCCATCTTGAAGCCAATTGCCTAGTTATTTCTTGTTTTGAGGGCTCTGATCCCATTTCTGTTGCAGTTTCAGCCACAACTAACGGTCTCTGTTCTTGACAGAATTGGAAGAAAGCATTGCAGGGCTTCTTCGGGGCATTTGGATCCCTCTCCGGCTATAAATATAAGGTTCTTTTGATGATTCTATAAGAACTTATAATAAAGGAAACTTGTGTATGTTTACCTTGTCTGCTTTACTTTTTCTCTTTGTTCCTGTTTTCTTGCCTCCAGTAGCGTTTTGCTTTTCAGCATTCCTTTGCAAAGGCTGAGCTTTGGATACAGGGCGAGCTACCCGCGATGTCACCTCCGGCTTAACATCCACCTCCACTGCTGTTGTTCTGAATGGATCGCCATGTTTATCCAACCGCTCAACCAAAAGTTTGATGTCTTTCTTATACCGTTTAGTTATTCTTTTCACTTCGTGGATCCTGCAAGGAATGCAATCCTATCACGCTTCAATAACACACTAATAATAACATCCCGCTAAAACACGAACCTATTTACAATTCTTTCGTTATCCTGTTGCAATACTTCACATCGCTCCAACAATAACTGATATTTTCGTCTGCAAATATCCTCCTCGGAAGGTAAACTAACCATATCATCTGAGTCGTCAGAAATATTCGAGTTAATCTGCTGGACTGTCATTTTAAATTATTTCAAAGCTACAAAGTTCAACACAACAAAATTTCTTTTTATTTAGTTGTCGCTCGTCTGTCATTTGTTAAAATTCGATTACGTTGGCAGCACTACATAATTTGATACTCAGATTAAAAAAAAACTTTTATCACCACAAATTTCAACCAATTTCAACTAGTTACAATAAAAATTATGGCTGATAAATCAAAATATTTAATATTTATATACTTGGTCCCTTTATATTTTAGGAATTTTACTGCACAAAAAAATTAAATAGGGATGTTACGTCCTCTATATGTAAGTTATTTTTTTTGTAAATAGTTTGTAGTGATAACTATTATGTTAGTCGTGTTAATTGGGAAAAAAAGTTTATACTGTGTTATTTCTTATCATTAAAAATTCTTGTTTACAACACCTTTAACCTTTATAATGTCGCAGTATTCGCTAATCGAAATTAAAGTTGGAGTTTGCGCGTTAGCGCTGCTGTATTGTAGATTCAGCAGATCATAAGGTTCATTTTCATAACAAGATTGATCGTCTCCGAATTTACAAAATATGTTACTTATATTTATGCGTGCTGTTAGGTTCTATTTAAAGTCTTTACTTTTTTATTTAAATGATAATTATTGTAAAAAAATATTTATATAAAAATACACATAACGTTGTACAAATGTTTATCAAAAAAAGAAATGAAATGTATTCCGGCGTTCACGAAAAGAAATGTTTTTATATATTTCATATTTCTGTTTTTATTGTATTTAATTTATCTTCTAAATACATGCTTAGTTGACGAAAAAGAGGTGAGTTGCTTCATCAAATGAAAAATTACTAATTCATGTGTGTTGTTTTGATATAGTCACGTAAAATGTGATTTAAAAATAATTGATTTTTATTCAATAAAAAAAAAATATTTAGTAGCTATAACATTTTGTGTAAAATGGTTTTTATTTAATTTTTAGTTGAATTTAAAATCATTTTTTAACGCACACCACATATCAAGTTATAAAAGTGCAACGATGCGATTTGTTTCCCTTCTGGGGTACAAAACAGACGACAGCCTTGAAAGTAAATACAGGAGACTGAAAAAACAAAACTTGGTGCCCACTAAGAGACTGCCAGATGCCTTGATTATCGGTGTTAAGAAGTGTGGAACACGAGCTCTGCTGGAATTTTTAAGGTGAACTGAACGTCTTTATTTTTTTATAATAATAGATAGATTTACAATGTTTTTAAAGTCGTGTGTTTTTAATTATTATTTTTTTTATTTTTAGGTTACATCCAGATGTGCGGGCTGCCGGATCGGAGGTCCACTTTTTTGATAAGTTCTATCATAAGGGCTTCGAATGGTACAGGTACGACCTTTTTAATATATCTATTAGACTAATTATTTCATCATATTTCTACGTATCTATATATCTTGCATTATATGTATATTGTTATATAACAGTTATGAGTATGAATGAATAATCCTCTTAAAACGGAGAGGATGTTAATACTTTTGTCATTCGTTCTCATTAAGGAAAAATCGGTCAAGTTGGTACAGCCCACTTGAACTCAATACGAGCTTGTAATACTTTATAATACACTAATAATAGTAAGTAGAGATACTTACGTATACTTATCTTACCAGTAATTATGTTAGAAAAACGAAATTATTTGGAATAAGACGTTATTTGACTACTTACAAAAACGGCTTAACTCATGTCTAAATCAATGTCGGTAACACAGTGAGCGATGGGCCACGAACGCGAGATAGTACTAATCGCACTCACCCTGAAGAAGAGCCCCGATAGGCTCGTCGGTACAGACACCGTGGGTATAAGCCAGTTTATAAGTAGTATTGTGAAATGTCTCACGATAGTGTTAATAATTTAAAGACGTTATTTGGTAGATTTTAAAATAAGAACGTTTACAAATAGAGAGAAAATGCCAGCGACAATAGAGGGCCAGATAACGATGGAAAAGACACCATCTTACTGGGTGACGCGGTCTGCGCCGCGCCGGGTCTACGCCATGAACCCCGCGGTCAGATTGCTGGCGGTCGTACGAGATCCTGTAACAAGAGCTATCAGTGATTATACTCAATCAGCTAGGTAAGCATATTTTATAACAACTTTATTGGAAAATTACATTAACGGTAGAGCTCACAATCCAACGTCTATCATCGAATAGGTACAGAGAAGATACCTCAAATGTATCCTGCCTTTCGTTTAGTAATTGGGGTTCCTAAGACCGAATTTTAATCACATGACAACTAGTAACCTAATCTTTGTCAATAACTGCTATTAAAATGTATATTGTTGCGGTCACTATTAACTGACCTATCAGCGTTATAGTCCAGTGTGATTTCATCAGCTCACGTATATCTTCACCAGGGGGCTCTGTGTTTACCCACGTTATGGGTGACTATGACTTAGTTAATAATGGTGCCTAGTTCATGTTACATAGCGATATATGCAGATTGCATGACGATATTTTCCTGTATCATAGGAACATCGGATAAATGTACTTGTGATGTTTGAAAAATACGTTGTATTGGCTGTTATTGAAATTGGACGCGTAGATTTCGGTCCAGGTATCTAACTACACTGCAAGTGTTGTGCTTCTTTCAGTAAAAAACCAAGTCTACCGAGATTCGAGGATTTGGCACTAGTAAATAGTACAGTGGGTTGGGCTGGGTCGTGGTCCGTCGTTGACGCGTCGTGGCCACCGGTGCGACTGGGCGTGTACGCGCGGCCGCTACGGCGCTGGCTGCGGCGGTTCCCTCGCTCGAGACTGCTGCTTATTAGCGGGGAGAGACTGGTCGCTGATCCCGCCGCTGAGATGGCCAGAGTCCAAGTACGTGTAAATTTAGAAGAATAAGATTTATCAAGTTATCAGTTGCTGTAAGAAAGTCAGTCGAAAAAGAGATTTTGATTTTGAATTCCTACTGAGCATAATCGATAATAAGGGGTCTCTAAACCTTGCCAAAACTCTTTATTTCTATCAAGGACAAAACAAACTGTTACGTAGGGTGTTAAGAATTTTTATACGATGTCTATAAATTCTCAATAGATCGTTAAGACTTATTTAGTTCATTGTTAGTAATAAAAAATAACATTTTCTGTATTACAGGAGTTCCTTGGTTTGAAGCGGTTGATAACCGACAAACATTTTTATTTCAACTCTACAAAAGGGTTCCCCTGCCTTTTGAAATCTGAGGGAAGGTCAACGCCACATTGTCTGGGCAAAACGAAAGGTCGGAACCATCCGTACATAGATCCGGTGGCGCTTGAGCGGCTGAGGGAATATTATAGACCTTTCAATGAGAGGTTTTACGAATTATCCGGTATTAATTTTGGATGGCCTTAAAATTGACAACAACGAAATTAATGTATTAATGACAAAGTTAAAAAGTAAATACATGTTACCATTGCAATTAAATTTCTAGTTATAAATTATTGGACGCTAGACTCTTGGACAAATCTTCGGTAAAGGAGGTTACATAGAAAAAAAAAATCCGTTTAAAAACAATTTAGTGATTAGATAATTTTTGCAATTTTACGCTTATAAAAACGTTAATTAATTTAACTTCTTAATTATTGTTAAATGGTACAAAATAATAACATACATTTTATGTATAAACAGGTCAATAGATATTTTCATGGTAGTATAATTTTTATTAATAATAGATTATTAAACTGCGAATGACTACGGCAGAAAAAAATTATTTTTGTGACACTTATTTTAATCTATGCTCTGTTTTTTTTTGTATATTATTACCCTATTTATTTGGCATTCGAATTTCGATCTAAATACAAGATTTTTGTGACATTTTTGTACAGTAACGATAAACGTTATGATTTATTCCCCTCTATAAGTAGTCATAAATCTTATGTTAACCTAAAATGTAAATTATAACTATATTGTGAAAGTTACTTAGTAATATAACTAATTATTATTCAAATTAACTGTTATTAAACATGTTTTTCTTCTTCAATTAGCACGTCGTTACTAATGAAAGTAATATGAGAAAGTAATACAAATATGAAAAAAGGAAAGAAAACACAGATAGTAGGAAAAATCATTACACAACACAAATAAAATGTGACAAAAGTGTGTATGTGTGCGTACTTCTAGTACTATAATATCATAGTATTGCTTCCAAAAGTTAGTTTAGAAATCGACATGAATATACAAAGTGTTGTGTTTTGCGCTTTAATAGGGTTGCCGTAGGACATATCAATTTAACTGCTAAGGTTTATGATTAAGTACGTTATTCGTATTTATATAGTATTAAAAATATTAGCTAAATATGTACAATCGATCAAAATAAAAAAAAACAACCTGTATAATTGTTATCATAACCTCAAATTTTGACAGTGTCATTTTATCGACAAACTTCTTTCCTTAATCTGCTACTATTGTAGTTATTATATATAAAATAGCTGTTATCTAGGTACCAATCAGTAAAATACAATAATATCTATACAGTTAATAGTATAGGTGTGTCTAAACGCAATTTAAAAAAAAATGTCGCGTAGATGTAATTGCGTTCCTTGTAACGTTTGTTTTAAAAGTCGAGCGACTTTGAGGCAAAGGCGGGAGCGACTTTTCTTTTTTTTAATTCCATGCTGACGAAGACGCAACAGCAAGGATAGACAGTATTCAATGTTGGAAGAAAGTTCCTATCATTGACTAGTTCCTTCTATTATAGAATAATTTGTAAGTCTATTGTAGATTTTAAACTGCGGTTGTGGTAATGTATATTTTTGAATCAGTGTGCCTAGAACAAAATTTGCGAGAAAATATTCGTATAACAATTGTATGAAATTTTGTTATACGAATTATGTAAATTTTTAAGCTAGGCGCACAATAGTTGTTATAAGTATGATAATGTAACTGTGGGTAGAATTTGAAAAAAAGTTTCTCAGAAAAGCTTTAGTTTATTGACTTATATAGTTGCTAGAATTTCTTATAAACTGTACAACCAAATACTTTTTTTAAACTTCTTTATGACTGTAGACTTAAATATAGACAAAGGTTGTGGCTGTAAACGAAATAATTCGTAAATGTATACTGTTGTTAGAGACCGTTCAAGTATTACGTAAGCAGATTTGTTACAATTATTCAACCCCTCTCCTCTTGTCAGCAAAAGTAAGCAAAGCTCTGATCCCCCCAAAGATGTAAACATTGGTATACTAATTTTTCTACTAATATATTTTGATTTTTTAAAATAATCCCTGAGCAGTAGCTATCATTCGTTTTCGTTACTTTTCAAGTTTAGACAATGTATAGGTTGCCAATATGTGTAAAAAAGTAAAAACTACTACTAACAGAATCACCATCTAGACTCGCGGCCCCCCATGTCGTCAATCAGCAAAGCAATGACCCCCGGCCTCCTAGTGCTTACGTAAAACTTAAACGGCCCCTTATTTATTCACTGTTCCTTTGTTAAATCTAGTTTAGTAGCACCGAGCCATCCTTTTCACGTGCCATTATTTGCTTTAAATAGCTTTAAATGTAAAATAATTGTTCTAATAAAACAAATTATGAATATAGTTGTTTTATTATAGTTTACACGTTATATGATTCAAGTTACGTTAGTGGATATGTGGGTAGGCAGACAAAATGGGTTTATCTGTACGAAATTCATCGTTCCGTTGCCGACGACTGCGAAAACTATTCGTATATCCTTTTCATATTTTGCGTGAAGGGACGCTAATTCTTCGGCGTTTGGAAAATTTTCTGTTTCACTAGAATTAAAAAAAAAATGTTGAAAATGGCCATAGAAATATTCAAAGTCATAATCATCATATTAGCTCCAGGTCGCCCACTGCTTGTAGACCTCCAAAATAATATATTAAACTTCAATATATAAATCAACGTACTACTTATAAAACGGCTTAACTCACGTGTAACTCGGTGTCAGTACCGACTAGTTTCGAGCCCGTCGAGGGCTCATCTTCAGGGGAGTGGGAACGGTACTATAGGGCGTTCGCGGCCCGTCGCTC
>JAODUI010000002.1:2082982-2093932 GCA_027563995.1 Papilio gigon | reverse complement strand
AGTGCCTTCACTCTACTCTTGAAGGCTCCCACATCGTACTTGGACGGAAACACTGACGCCGGCAACTTATTCCACTCCTTTGCTGTGCACAAAGAATGACAATTCAAATCGTGTTGTTCGTTTGCACGTCGCCTATGAAGGGGTGTCCTGCCGTGTCTATGACTGATATTAGAATGGATATATTAGAACAACTGCATACTTACTCTAAGCACAATATTCTAAAATGCGGCGCCGGGCGATTCGTTTTTCTAAAATTCTGTACATCTCTGTTGTACACGTCGTAATCTATTCGTAGTTTAGTTTCACCAGTAACATGACAAGGTTGAATTATACTCAATTTATTCAACACTGAAGCGATATCAATACAATCTTCAGCTGATACTAAAGATTTATTTTGTACGCTTTCAGTGTCGGTGTTTTTTCGAAAAAAATCAGCAGTCTCTTCCAGATTACACAAGAATGATATTTTAAGATCGAGCCAATTTTCATATGTTTCAGGATGGAATTTCATAAAGTCGTAAAATAAATTTGCCGTGTTTATATCAGTAGCAGAAGCTATTTCTGGCCTTCCGAAATCATTATCGTCCGGTATCCATTCTTTAGTTAAATTATTATGTATTTCCTCGCGATACTCGTCAACGTCAGACGTTTCCCTAATAAAAGCTTCACTGCTTGTGCCTGGTGCATCTAATGATTTGTTACGTTTCTCAGACAGACGTTTTAAAATATTAAATGGATTCCTTACTTTCTTACCATTAGAATTTGAATTTTCATCTATCATACAATCTGAATCGGAAGAGCTTTCCAAAGTTATAAAGCTTCTATCGAGAACTTTAAAATTATTCGTAACGTAAATATCTGCGTTATATGATTTATTAAATGTTTTAATTAGATTGGAAAAAGCTCTTCTGTGACGAGCAGATGATTTACTATTGCTTTCAAGATTTTTTAATCTTTGTGCTAATTGTTTTATATAGTTGAAATTAACAGCATATGTATCAGTATTTGAATCCAAACGCGGTTTTTTAATCTGTTCACCGTCGTCGTCTAGTTCAATTGTGTCTAAAATATTTTCATCTTCAACAATATCGTAATCGTCCGAGATTTTTATTCTTGAACCGTAACGTGAATTGTACGTTAATATAAGATTGTTCAGTGCAGTTAACGGTTCGGTATACGTCTGTCCGGATATGACGAGATTTTTTAATCTTCCAGCTAATTTCTTGAGAGATTCTAAATGAAAATGCCTGGTGTTGTCCCGTGGTCTTTTCCTTTGTCGCCTGTTATAGCATGGTCTGCCACGATTGTATCTCGGTCTATTAAAGTTTTGAAATCTAGGGTAGTACTGCAACCTGGGTGTGAACACTACATTACCCAAGAAAGGTCGCTGGTAGGACATGTTGAAATCGTAGTAATTAGCTCTAACATACGAATGCCAACAGTTGAATGGTCGTAAAGGTATATTGTACCTTGGGTCATTTATAGGGGAATAATGTATGTATGGAGGAATTTGATATCTGTTGTAATTCCCCCGGATTCTCCTAAAGCGACCTCTATTCACTTCGTCCATAGAACTAGATGTTTGAGAACCTTGTGGAGATGAGCCACGCCAATCTTTTGTTCGGATATAATTCAAATTAAGTGTGTATGTTGTTTTATTGAAGGATATATTATTTGGAATGAATCTCTTATCTGGTACATTTATAGATACTATTTCGCTGTTTAAAAAATTTGGTAAATTCTCGAAGAATTTGTGCAGATTACTTGCGTTACACGGTTTCACTCGTCTGTTTTTTTGCTTCTCTATATTGTACAAATAGATAGATGTTTGATTTATATTTTTAGACTTTTTACATTTTACAATTTCAGTTGTTTCATTGGTTACCAAATCTGAAAATTAAATAACAATTAATCGAAGCAAAAAAAGTTTTATGACATTTAAATTACCTTGAAAATCAGATTTCTGTACTAAAAATTAGTATATAAGTTACCATATATCTTGGTGGGTCAGAACATTATTGAATCACTTCACAGAATTTGTAAAACACAATGTTAAATGTACCAAAGTTTAAAGGGATGAGAAAATCAATGACCAATGCGGGAATGATCTTGACACCAATATTTGCCGAGAAGTTGAATTTAAAAAAATAACAAATAATATTTCTTACCCTCGGAGTCATCAATTAATATAGATTTCCTTTTTACACAACATTTCTCTCCAACATCATTATTTTCTAATATTGCATCACTTTGTTTCTCATTTTCCTTGACTTTTTCATCAACTGTACATTGTGTCAATGAATTTTGTGAATTAATTGTTTCCGATTTGACATTATTTTCATTCGTAGCATTTGAATTATCTTCATGTGTTATTACACTAACATGTCTAAACACTTTATAACCCAATCTACTGAGAGTTGCATAAACTTTGTATTGAACAAATGCTTTTTTGTCTTTGAGCAACAAAGCATATGCTTGTTGTAGTGAAACTTTAACATCGTTATGTTTAAGGAGTAGACTATTCTGAAAACAAAACAATAGAATTAAATCATCAATAACATAATGTTGAGCGTCGGTGGCGCAGTTGTTAAGCGCTTGACCGGTCTGGATAGTACTCGACATTTTCCAGGTTCGATCCCCCACCATGTACCAAATTTCAATTTTAGAATTGCTTATGTACATTATCCGACGCTCTTACGGTGAAGGAAAACATTGTGATGCAACTTGCACATATCGGCGAAGAAATACAAAGATAAGTGTGAAGTCAACCAACACATACTGGGCCAGCGTGGTTGACTATGGCCTAGTCACCCCTAATAATAGGCTCTGAGCCCCTCGGTGAGGATGTGTAGTGAGCTGATGATGAACATAGTGGTGTAAAGTATTGACTCTTGCAATAGTTGGTTTGAACTGCAGCATTAGACTTGCCTTGTTCCAAATCATAACTCATTATTTTACTACAAAACTATTTGCAAATGAAATCTTATTAGTGTTTTATCAAATAAAAATATTAACATGTGTGTTTCAAGACCATACAACATAGCATAATCATGTAAACTTACAATTTCAATCAAGAAAAGAGCTTCCTCGGGATATAAATACAATTTTTTTCCAACATTATGTCCCATGTACTGCCAATGACCACCGGATTTCTGAATCACCTCAGCTAACATCAAGTTTTCTTTCCATTCCGCATGACTGAGTACACCACTAAAACAAATGAATTTACATTATCTGGCATATAAGTGAAATCTAGGAATGTAATCATTTTTCTTTGAAAAGGAATTTGACAAAAGTTGGTGGTACATAGATATAATGCTTAAAACATTTGTGACACTAGTTGTATTTTTCCATCTTCATCAATCCAATAATGATCATTGGCCTTCCTAGACACCAAATAATATGTACATATGTAATACAAATGTAAAAAAGTAATTTTGTACTAATCAATGACACTTTTAGAATTATTTTTCTCTTTACCTTTTCTCAATTCGTTCAGCAGCGATTAGTTGTTTTCGAGCGTCAATAGCAGATTGTATCTGTTTAGCCTCGAGCCAGGAGCCAGTCGGGAATACATCTTTCAAGCCCAACTCAGGCAAAGTTGCTTGATTTTTAGTAATTCCTTTAGCTACAAGATCGTAACCACTGTAACAATTGGATTGTCATAAACACAAGAGTGACGAACACGATACATTGTCAAATTAAAATGTATACTAACGATAAAATTATTGGTTTATTCATTATACCGCTCTTCTATCCAATATACCAAACAAAAATATTTTAGGAGTGGATTTTTTATACGATTTTTAAAACATTTCTATAAATTATTTGGGCAATGCTACTACTGGATATATCATGAGCACATAACACACATTAAAAACATAACAGTCTATTTATAAATTGTTTAAACATTAACAAAACATCAAAAAACTATAACAAATCAAATCAATAAGGATTGAGGATTACTCAGAAAACTGACATGTCACTAATTGACATTTAACAATGACATCAGTTAATTTGACATGACAACCGTGTTGCAAGCAAAATAATCTTAAGTCTACGAATTTGTACTTACATGGACTTTGGACAAACTTAAGCTTACATTTAAAAAAAAAAAATTCTCGGAATAATGATTGTCCTCTGTTCTATAATAATCCAAAACTTACATGTCAAATGGAAAAACAAATTCTTTGTCCGAAAATATAATAAGGTAACTCGAACGAACTGAAACACTAATCAGAAGTTCTTTAGTTAAGTTGCAAGAGGGAGAAGGTTAATGTACTTTTTTTTAAATTCAGCTAACTTATTAATACCTTTTTTACTAATTTATTTCAATAACATATTTCTATGTTCCTAACAAATAACTATGAGCTTTTGCTTACAAAGACATGTCCTGACGAAGTCTTCATAAAAATTAACAGATTGCTCCTGAACATGATAGTAAACAATCAATTACTTAACTTTTTACAACAGTCTTATATTTTGTGTATAGCAAAAAAATATTTTTTTTACCACCAAACCTCATAAACAGACACGTAAGACATAAAAGACGTAATGGGAAGCAATGTTGTGATTTAAATGCATGTAATTAAATCAAAACGGGTCTTAAATTCAAAATAGCCGTAGCTACATACATAATATTTGTTTCGTAAGATAATTCAAACTGTTAACTTAAATTCTAGAAATTTAAAAAGATCCTAACTGTTCCAGGTCTATTAATGAATTTTGAAATTAATGACTTGAAACGCAAGGCCACCCGGTATCGGTTTACGTAGTGGTAAATTAAGAACACACGCACAGACACTTTTAATTTCTAATAGAGCAAGTTCCGTGTGATTTTGTGTAACGAACTCTATGTGCGGTGTCAAGTTCGTCGACCATTAAATGCAGCCGGAGTTGTAGCGCAGGCTACGGTTGTAGACTCGTAGCATCTATTCACGGTAGCGTAGCATGCCTGACGGGTATCGATTAGTACGTCGGAATTAGCCGAAGACGGCCGAGCTCGCACGAACACCCCCAACTCGACCCCGTCGCGTCCATACATAGCGGAAGTAATGAAATGTACAGAAAGATATGAACCGGATAAATTGTCGCTTTCCGTCTTCGTCGTTTTTATCATTGCAAAAACGTTTTCCCCCTTTTTTGATTGATATGTGTACAGTCTTTTCACTACTAAACATTGCGTATTTTACTACAATTTTTAAAAAATCTAATACTATAATATAAATCTAAAACTATCCGTTTACAAGTTTCAAAATGTAAGTGCATTGTTCCAGAATGATGAAACCGGTCGTATCTGAAGTCCCCGCGCTCTGAAATGGAAAAGCGTCATTAAGCTCAAGTTAATTGGCCGCGTGTACGTCGAGAGAGTCCTCGAGGATGTCGCAGTAGAGCTCGTTCATTGCGACTGCCGTCGACGAGGGCTGGAGGCGATTTAACGTATTGTAATACGGGTTTATACGACGCGCCGCCCCCTCGCCCGCGAAACCGCCTTGCCAAGTCCATAGCTAAGCTACGACACGCCGATAGTCGTTCGTCCACGCACGCTGAAGCCGGCCGGCATCGATTCAAAGCTTTAAACTCTCGATATTACAATTTCTAAATCAAAAAACGTACATTCACATCCGACTTAGGTGCCGATGTAACTTAGAGAGGTACGTCCCCCAAGCAAACGGTGTTATTTACGATATATTTTGACGTAAGCTTTTGCTGCCAACTTCAAGTCGTGAAGATAATGGGGTGATGGATAGTGTTATCGGTCGGTTTTCGCCGCAAAACGTGTATTTTTTAAGGCTGTGTAGTGGAAAATCCGATAACTTTTTTTCAGGATATGAGTACATAGTGCCTTAAATGTGGTTTAATTATTATTTGACGTAATAGACAGTATTTTTTTAATTAAACTTTTTATGCCTCCTTGTAAGCTTATTTGTATCTAGTTCAAAGGAATATTCTTTTCAATTTTTCATTCAGTGAAGTGTTACTTTGAAGTTTAAGTCATAACCTAAAAACTTGGAAATACAACCTTCTACTGCTGGCAACTTAAGGTGAGCTTATTTTAATTATTTGGTAATTAATCGTTTTTTATAGCTTAAAGTAATCTTTCTCTTTATTAAAAACTAAATGTAACATTTTGTTAAAAAATTATGTTTAAAATAAAGCTTTTACAATAACATGCTCCTATATAGTGGCTAGAGGTTTTAATTGATACATGTTTAAATTAGAAATCGCTCAATTAAGTTAATTAGATAGAGTGTCTCAGTTTATTGTATTAATATTTATTATATCGCTTGATTTGTAAACAAGAAATTTAAAGTTATTTGACAGCGCCATCTATGATCGAAATAGTGAACTAAAAGTAAATTACGCTTCGGTCTCCTTGATGGCAGCGCCAAAGTGACACGAACATGCTGCAGTCACGCGGCGTTGACGCGCGTCGCAACATGCTTGCGTGGGTGTAGATCGCCTCATGATAAACAATATTGTGTTTATTTCTTTATAAACTTTGAATTAAGTGTGAACAAATTATTTACAATCAGTTACTATCGGGTTATATTACACTAATTTTAAGTTGTAATGTGTTATATGTGAAGTATATGAAAGTTTGTGGTTGTGTGTGTGTTTTGTTATTTACCAAGTACGTCTGGGGATAAGGATTTTGGCGGTGCAGTGAAGGTCTAGGGCTGGCATGCGGAAAATAAATGGTAAGAATCACATAGGAGATTCAATTTAGCAATTGCAGTTTTTTACTGTAATGCAAAAACTTGTTCGTGTATATAAAAAACTAGAGAATACTATTTCAAATAAATAAGTGTATTCAAAGGTCATTTTTGTTGTATTTTAATAATTCACCGTACTCTGTTAGTAAGTAAATATCGGTTCATTCTAAAATATAGAGAGGGGGAATGTTACGTTGGTAATAATAAAAACGGGGACAAAATGCTGACAGTGATACATGCACAATGCACTCGATGCAGGGGGACGAGTAATATAATGTCATGTAAAATATACGTAGCTGTTTTGTAATAATAAAACTGTATAAGCATATCATTTCTTCAATTACTTCACAATTAGACAATTGCATATATAAAGAAAATTATGAAACGATGAAATGAAGATTGTTCTCTTATATAATGTTTAATGTGACTCAAATGTCATCAACTTATTTTCCTGATAGACAATATAATAAGGTTAAAGTTTGTTTATATTTAGAAACTTATATTTTTATCTACATTATTATTCTAAAACGTGTTCACGTTTGATATATGTAAAGCCATCAATACACCTCAGTGTTTACTGCACAGATCGATGATTCAGTTAAAATTGAAGTTATGTAGCTGGTTTAACGTTATCGATATTTATGAAAAATAAAATATAGAGCGCGTGTTATGTGTTGTAATCTTGTTATAACGATATTGGAGTGAATTTATTTTTAACTTAACGTAGTGGGTAGTAACGTTTATGATCTGTGGTGTAGGCGCGTGCTCCAGAGTTCGCTGGCCGAGCCTTATGGGAGTTTCACACGAGGACTGAATAGTAAGCCAGAACAGTAGAATTCAGTACTGATATAATTAAAAGCTTAGTTACTGTTAAATTAGTAATGGTCAGGTGGTAGAGTCAAATTATCAACTGCAAAAGACCCTCTCGATTCCGCGTCTCGTCTCGTTTATGTCTGTACTCTCCCCCTACTTACCATTTTCTTGTAAACTAAGGGGAGGTAGTTTTAGGAGACAGGAGACTTAAACGCCGTAAGAATATAACTATATGTACGTTCTTTATCAATAAAAGCTAGGAAATAAGGCTTTAACTAGTAGCAAATGTCAATGACATTTCTAAAAACAGTTTTATATGGGTGTTCATTATTCGAAAAGCATTACTGTACTATGTAGAGTTACGCCTCACAGTCCTCCTGTGAAATCAGCATTAGTTACAAGCAGAAAATCAAATAAACAGTCGCTTTCATATCGTATCTGCTATGCATTTGTAGCCTTGTGCTGTACCGTGTGTTGCGTTCTAGACAAGGTTGTCAACTATACGACTGTGTATTGCTATGCAAGATATTTGAATTGATTGTTTAATGGCCTTGTTAATTATTTGTTTTATTTATAGAGTAACAAAACAAGCAAGTAATACTATGGTTTGGTCCAATCGATAACACGTGATTTCTTTAAGAAAACTTTAAACGTACAAAGCTAATTTTACGTAAAACTAAACTCTAATTGTGTAGGCAATGCATTTATGGTTCCTCTAGTATTGCGGATGACTAGGCGTCGATGATCACCTAGTGATCTGTCTACTGGTTTACCCCTTCTCTTATAAAAAGTCTACTAAGATGAATGATTTTTTTTTAATTCTAGTGCTTCAACAGACTCGCGGTTCTTACCCTTTTTGTTCTGTACATTTTGTATATTCAGTTCTGAGTTTCTAGAGATTCTAGAGCGCAATAGGTAAGCAGGAGTAATGTTTCTCGGTATATAAGAACAAAACAATCGTAGTATAAACTTAAACTAATATTAACAGACCTCTTTTGTCTCGGAACAAACAAGGAAAAAAAGTTTTGAAGTTAAACCTCCTTAGGCGTTTGTTTTGGCCGGTCTGTTTGCCATTCATTAGGCGACCGAGCAATTTCAAGCGATCATAGGTCCCGTGTGACTGCGATAATGTCTCCGACACCGACAAATTGTGATCACTGCCATTTCACGATTTTCCTAGAAAAGTTGTAAGGACACGAATGAATATATCCACTTTATTTTTGGATTTATATATTGATACTTTGAAAAGGGATACTTCGATGGTTGTCATTTTTAGGCAGCCAATAAAAAGTCGAGCTAGCGAGCGCTGACGTACAAATACCAATGAAACCAAACCTTTAGAAATTGCCAAAACACATAATTTGGGAATGAATTCGATGTGCATTTTGCCGGATTTATTTAGAAGTGAATTAAAAATGGATTTACACAGTTTGTCGGTAACCTCTCTATTGATTGTAGCGGCTTGTGGCTCTTGTATTGACAATGAGCGGTAGTTTAGACGTTGCTACGTGATCAGGATAATGATGGTCACAGTACGATTCTCAGTTCGTTGCTCCAATTTTTTTACATCATCCTGTGAATGGGACTGAAGGGACCTTGGCGTGAACGGGCTTCGTTCGAAAAAAAATCGTCTCCTTTGTGCAGTCGAACCAATGAATTATTTATTATAACACATTTAAAACAAAAAAAAATACTATATGTGTTACTGACGTTATTACGAGGGCTTTTTGTAACAGCACGCGAATACACGCAATGGTTCGAAATTAATAAAATCATGAATTTAAAACTTAAATTGTTAATTTTGATAGTTATTTTAGTTTCCAGGACTCTGAAAAAAAAAATTAAGCGTGCACAAATACAAACACAAAAACAAGTGACAAACGGCAAGAAACTTTTGCATATTGAAATCTCTTAAGCAAGTATAAGGAGTAGAAATTATCAAAGTTATATGTCTTCAGAAAAATGCGTGAATTTTCCAATATAGTGTAGTGAATTTTAAAGTGCGTTCGGTGTGAAATCGATGTAACTGGGTGTTCTCTCGTGGTGTGCTCCGCATGCTGATGGCTGGCATATTAGCAGTGACTGTGTCGTCGCCATTTTGATTGCGAGTTGCGACAAATTGTCGCTTCGTCGCTCTATATCGCATGTGATCAGAATATCTCCTCGTCTTCTAGAGATAGTAGTCAGGTGTTAAAAAATAATTAATTAATTATCGTAAATAATTAAACTAAAGAATTCGTTTAATTTCAACTTATTTTTGGCAACATCATTGTTCAAGTTAAAGTCTCTTTGGCCAAGCGGATATTTTACAGTTTATAAAATGACATTGTTACCGATTTCTTAATTTAATACGAATACCATTAGGCAGAACACGTCATCATTCTGCTATCTTATTAATGTTATAAATGTAAAAGTTTAGATGGTCGGATGTATGGATATTTGTTACTGGGTAACTCCAAAAATAGCCAAATAGATTTGGTTGAAAATTGACAAACGATTACTGTCTAGAAAATGCATAGGCTACTTATTAAATAAGTTTTTTTTTGTTAATTCCGTGCAAAGTCGGAGCAAAAGTTAGTAACATTATAAAATAGTGTTGCCTCATCCAGACACGAGACTACGTGGCAGTGGCAGTATTACTTTGGGAATCATACTCCTGACATAATTAAGTATACAGAGCTCTGACTTCCTACATAATATGAATAATATATCGTCTGTTAATGAAGTCAGTTCTCAATGCAAGGAGCAGGTAAACTTTCTCGCTTTCCGGCGGGTAAGGGGGGCGTTTAAACATTCCCAGGGGGTGATAAGGGGGTAGGGATGTACGTCGGTTAATCAAGTAACATGATCTGTTTATCCAGAGCACTCCTGATATTGTCTAGTGAACGTCGAAGTGAGGAATATTGTAAGGTCATTATTCGCCGAGATTACGAGCTCGGGTGTGCGTGAGTGGTTTTAATATGTAATGTAATAACGTCAAGTTGTTATTATTCTGTGATGTTTAACTACATACAAAGACCCTAAATGTACTCAATATTATAAATAATTCGATCAAGAATTGTCTATCTTTGTTAGAATTGTTGGGAAATTAAGTATGATATGGGAAGAATCGCTGGTGATATAAATATGAAGGGGTAGGTCTAGGCGAAAGGTGGATGGAATAAGACTTAAATGTTATGAAGGTAGAGGGATCTGGAGGACGAGGACCTGATGTGCCAACTATAGGACATGATAAGCAAGTGTCTTTTTTTATTAACTTCCATATACCGTCATTTGTTTAGTTTTAACCACGTCTTTATCAGTGTTAGTTCTGACTATAATAGGTAGTCAATGTTGTCTTCACTTCATCATCATCAGCTCATTACACGTCCCCACCGAGGGGCTCAGAGCCTACCCTATTATTAGGGGTGACTAGGCCATA
>JAODUI010000002.1:2067571-2077903 GCA_027563995.1 Papilio gigon | reverse complement strand
TCTCTTCCATTCTCGCCTATCAGCCGTCATCTCATCGGTTACCCCTTTCTTACTCATGTCATCCTTCACGCAATCCAGCCATCTTTTCTTAGGTCTACCTCGACCTACATATCCCTCCACCTTCATATCTAACATTCTTCTTGTTATATGACATTTATCCCTTCGCATAATATGTTATAATATAATATTATATTCATATTAATAGAATTTGTATACTTTTAATAATTTTATATTCATGTCAATGTAATCTACCCTATTGTTTGGACGCTGTCGTCTTTTGTTACTGATGTTTAAAAAAAAAAACACACAATTTCTAGCATTCCCGGTCGCGGTGCGCTTACACTTACCCCTGACGGATCCTGAACTAGTCGGTACCAACACCGATCTACGCGTGAGTTAAGATGTTATTTTTTTACCATTCGAACTAAGCTTTAGGCTTGCCCTAGGATGTGACCCACGACAATAGTCGAATAGCGGGACTCGAACTCTCCATCATGCGATCGGAAATCCTTTAGCAGAAGCTATTGTTTGTCAATATAAGTAGTGCAGTATAATGTCTCAAAGTTTAGAAAATTTGACGATTTCTAGTGTAGAGTGTGAGTCGCTTCGTTTCCCTTTAAACAGGATGTTTGTTACATTTTTATTTGCAAACATCCTTGAAAGTTGCCAGCTTTTGCAAGTCGTGACTCACGAACCGCGGTCGCTACCGACCGACTCGTTCTCTGTCATAAATTGTAAATAACTATAAGCATTCTCTTATGGTAATTGCAATAAAGTTCAATATTGCATCCATTTTAATGTACGTCATAAAAACGGTTGAACATCGTATTCCGTAGGCGTTTCTTTGAATGTTTACAGATTATATGTTTTTATTACCTACTTAATTAAAACAGTCTAGTGCATGCCAACATCAAGTCAAATAACTACTTTTAATAAATGATTTCAATTTTCTACTACCTAAGGAAAGTAAAGTCAATATTCTATATACGGTCTATGTTACTAATATAAAAGCTAAGGGTCCCCCAAGAAGCGAGCGTACCTCTTTCTAAAGGCCGGTAACCTATCTATGGTTCCTCTACAATAATAGAGTCCATGGGTGTCGATGATCACCTTTGTTGTGATTGCCGCTCTTATATCAAATTTCTCATGGATGTAGAACATAGTAAAGGAGAAGACTAAGACTACTAAATTGTTTTTTTTTTAATTTCGCGCAGACAGTATTGGGCTAAAGCTAGTACTGTAATAAATCTTTAGATTCGTTCAAGAATTGATAAGTACGTGCTCCCGAAGTAATTTAAAGATTTAATAAAAAGCAATTTAAGATAAATTTTTGGCGAAATGATGTTCTCCTCTTAAAACGCAAACTTATCAAACTTTTCTAATCAGTACCTTCTTTACGAGGTCTGCAGAATAAGAGCTTCTCGTAAATAATTTCCATTCGAATTCTATCTTTGACTTAGAGAACATTTCTGTTATTTTCAATTTGTACTCTGACGTTAAGAGATAAAGTCCCTTTTACGATGATGGTGCATTCAAAATATCTAAAGGTGCTTAATGTTTTTAATTCTGTATAATCGGTTTAGTATTTCCAGAGTCCCGCGTCTGTAATTGGATTGGAGGAAGTTGGCCCTCGCTTCCGGCCTGAGATTTTCGATGGATCTGACCGCGCGATACTTTTGGAGAATTGTTTTCTTCGCTAATTTCCTATTCCCCTTTAAATTACTGTTTGTAATCATTATATCCAATTACCTTGTCATCTCTTTCATTAAGAACTATTGAACTGTTAGGGAGTTAGTTACATGGTAATTATCCATCCATCCATACTTTCGCATTTATTAATTAGATATGTCCAATATACAATTTGGACCCTTCAATGTTTACGAGCAATAATAAAATAATTTATGATTTTTTTCAAAAGCGACTTTTCGTGCAACCTGTATAAGCGGGTCTTAGGTTTTCAACAGCTTGTTTGGACCTTTATAAAGTGTCACATATTTTATCAAGGTATCTATCGAAGTCGAACTGCGTAGATCTTTTAATAATGAAAGAAGGGAGCAGATGTTGCGAACCTTTTATCGTCGTTCACCTTTTCGAGCGTCACATATTAAGGGGGAAAATCTAATGTGCGCCAGAGGGGCACGCGAGTTAAATGTTCAGATCCCAACGTAAACATTTTAATGCTATGAATTTTTTATCAACTCAATCATAGTCTAAATTCTCTTTATAAACGTTATTTACAATATCAGCATGAATCTTGAAACCCAGGCTTGAGTCTAAAGTCTAAATAGATGTTACTATTTGAATGTTAGTGTTCTTGGTTGTAAAAATAAAATCATGTGATGTATTACCAACGACTTCCTGCCGTCCGCACTAAGTCATCGATCGTCGTTGGATGCGGAAGGCGGAGGACCGCATACTGTGGAAGGCATTGGGAAAGGCCAGACAGGGGCTGTTGATGATGATGATAATGATGATGTATTACCATGGAGTTTCATCGCCCGAAATATGTATACGAAAGTTTAATTCTAAAAAGAGCAAGTACATGATAAACAAAAACAATATCGCTGATTAAAAAGTGCTACCACTGACGTCTAATATACAGAGACGGTATCGACTGGTTTTGGACCCGTCGGAAGACCTGTCTCATATTAGACGATGTTTTTTTTTTGAAAAATATCAGCAGATTTTTGTTAATGTACTAAAATTTCTTTTACCACTCGAACAAAGTTTTAGCCTTGTGCTAGGATATGGTCCACGACAATAGTCGAATGGCGGGATTCGTACTCTCAACTGTGTTATTGTAATTCAACTTAACCATTAGGCTATTGGCGTTTATATATGACGTGAATATTAGCTGTTCTAAACCACTTTATAATAATGTTAAACGAAAGTTTAAACAATGGAGAAAAGCGTTATTATTTTGTTTTATATGTGACCTTTAGTTAGTTTCAAAAGCTTTTATATATGTATTTTTAAATCATGTTATTTACGGTTAAAGAACTTATGTTCTGGCCCTTGAATTATGTCCCTGATAGTTGAATTCAAATTGTGGATTTATGTAAAATACGCGGCTCGTTCCTTTGCTCCTTTGCTATATTTAGCATTGTGTCATAATATTTATTTGTTTGTATAAATAACAATTTTGTTGCACGTGTCTGTATATAAATTATGTTATTTTATAAAAGTAAATTGAAATGCCAATAGCTTAATGGTTTAGAGTATGGACTACCGATCTAGCGGTCGTGAGTTCGAATCCCACTATTCGACTACTGTCGAAAAACATAGCATTGGAACCTGGAATGGTTACAAAAAATGTTATTGAATTAACAAAAATCTACTGATACTAAAACAAAGGATAAATAAATTTATATTTATTATGTACTAAAGGTAACTTGACGGAAAAATTTATCACGAATTTACATTTTTTTCGTTCGAAAAATTGTAATCGATTCGGTTCAAGATGTGGAAAAATTGCGAGAAAAGTTTTAAAAAGCCTCACCCGATTGGTGTTCGGTCATTCACCCCGCGCGGGGCGGAAACAAGTGCGCCTCGAAATGAAACCCTTAAGTGACGTACTTCCCTATGCCACGTCGAATAGGGTTGCTTAGAACCAGCTTACCTGCAATCGATGGATATAATTATAATTGTAAAAGCAGGTAAAGTGAAAGTCTAGTTTTAATGCAATAAAAAAATTAATTTGCTACAAATAATTTTACTTACTAGTGCACCGAGAATTAAAATTACGTAAATATTTAATTCAGGAAGCTTATTTTTTGTCGTAGTTTATAGCAGTTGCGGTCATCATCCTCATCAGAATTGTGTGCCCACTGGACATAGGCCTTTCCCAACGCCTTCCACAGTATGCGGTCCTCCGCCTTCCTCATCTAAGTTGTGGTTGCACGCTGTTAATCCCTTAGTAAAACAAGCACTTAATTTAAAAAGGTATAACAGTGGAACAGGGTAAAGTCAAAGGTCATGCAAAATCCATTGCCGTTACAACCCGACTAAAATAAATGAGAAGTATAACATGTTTAAAAGTTGTAGTTGTAAGTGTACTCCTTTTTTAACCGGATTACATTACGGGCGCCATGCTGTCTAGTGCTGACATTGTTATCGACTTTGGTCGACCTATAATTTATCTATGACCTTGAGATATAGATTAAATATGTTTTGCTTGTAGGTATTTGATAATGTTGGTTAAACAGGTATGTATGTAGATTATTTGGATTTCATTGTGTATAAACCTACTTAGTACAGTTACCTAGTAGTGACAAATTATGTATATCAGATTGTTTTGAAATTTATAGTGGCCTGTAACTTTTTCTTTTTTAATTATTAATACATCCTTTAACTCCTTAGAAGAGTGTTTGAAAATATTAATTAATCAAATTGCAACATGTTGGTAGAATGAATTTCATATAGTTTTGTAGTTGCGTAGCCATATCTCGACGGTCGAACGAGTTTGAAGTTTGGTTTGTGTACTGGAGCGACTCAATTTAAAGTTCACTGGAAGCGGTTACCAGCAAGTTGTTGACTGAGATGTTGACAGAATGGTTAACGATGTTCAAAATATCACTGAATATATTAGTGATCGATTGTTGTTGGAAATTCAAATATATATATTTTTTTAAACATAAGCAGATTTTTATCAATTTACAGATATCTCCAATTAAACTCTAGGTTTGTGCTAAGTGACGACAATAGTCCAATGGCGGGATTCGAACTATCGACCACGTGTCAGGAAATCCGTACCCTTACCCATTAGGCTTTCGGTGCTTATTTTGTAACCTAACATTTTTTTTTACTTTAATTGAAAATAACTTTATTCCATGTCCAAATTACGTTGAGCTTGTTAAATATCACGTTGAATTCACGGAATATCTTTAAATAGGGACACGTTACAAAGGTTTCGCTTCAAGTATCAATGTAATTATTGCATATTTTCTTATGTGTATGGCCGTCGACGGTTGGAAACAAGCTTGGCATCCGATACACTTTCCATTTAGTATTTATTAGCAAACGGCCCGCGGCAAATATTTACAAAGCTTGTCGTCAAACATTGTTACTTTGACGATTTGTTCCGCCGCCGCCTCTCGAACATTTTTACTTGTTGGTGACAGGTGGTAAGTGCTTGCTAGAATGTATAATCCTTGTAAGTTTTGCGAATTATATAGAATTACAATACGTTAAAAGGACAGCAAAATTTTATTGACTCTTTAACTAATTGTTTTTTTTAAATCTTTACCTATTCGTCTTTGCATTGAAAATATTATTTACTGTAACATAACTATATACACAGTAAATAAAATTGGAGTGTATGTATATGATTTAAAAAAAATGTATTTCGCCCACATATTGTATTATATAACTGTAAGACATTTTCGTTCCTCTGTGTTTTCGCAAGTCCATAATTTTGGAACGGACTATACCGTACTATTTTTGGGACTTTCAATGGAATGGAATACAGATTTTTACGGAAAAAAAACTACAGAATTAGTTTAGTCGGTATAACACTGGCAATCAAAAATTCAATAAGTAAATAGTTTCGTGTGTCGATTTAAAAAAAAATGTACACATGCTTAAACAATACCGGCGGTGTTCGTTGTTTGTTAAAGGATTAACATATTTGAGTTTCTCATGTAGCAACGTTGTCTCGTTTTGATAACGAATAAAGTGAATTTGTTTCGTTTAAAAAACATTCGGTTTTCACCCGCGTTTCAGCAATGATAGCCCACGTTTACATTGAAACGATTGTGTTGTGAGAGGTGATGTTTTCTTTCACAGATTTATTATTTATAAGTTTTCATTTGTTTATGTAATTACTAAGATTTGGAAAGTCTGCGCCTGTGGTACGGAAATAGTGCGCGCTCAGTATTTAGATCTACGGTGTTCTAAATCCAGGTTGCCATGGTGATCGCCAACCTTAGTTAGAAGATGGCACTCGAAGAAGGTTGTAATGTAAAAAAATGTTTTTTAAAAAATTTAAATAAATTTTATTCTACGTTTACAATTACTGATAGTAAGTAATGAATGCATGAAAGAAACTTTCTGTGTTCCGAGCCAACCGACCCTCGTTGCAAAACTTATCGGTTTTCCGGTCCGTTTGGTAAAAGAGGGAAAGTAAGAATAAACGCTAAGATTCAGTATTTTATAGATATTTCCATTCTGTTTGGTCGAAGAAAGTCTTTAAACTTTTGTAAGCTTATTTTTGTAATAAAATATTAGTAGATTTTTGTTAATTTACTAAAATTTCATGTAACAATTCCTCGTAAGCTTGAAAAAGCTTGTGTTAGGATATGGTCCACGATAATAGTCGAATGGTGATTTTCCAACCCACTACCGCGGCAGTCGGTATTCCGTACCCATAACCATTAGGCTATAGGCGCTAATTTAATACGTGATATTATAATTTACTCTTAAGTTATTAGTTAAAATATACTCGTAAAAATTTCTTCGAGGATTCCTTTCAACGCAGAATTTATGCTCAAAAATTATCCTTTCAAGTTTTTTTTTTTAATCTATTAAATTAATGAAAATTTGCCGCCCTGTGTTTAAGTTGTCCGATAAATGTAGGCTGTTTAAAAATGATGAAGATAAGGAATGTTTTCCCGTTCGTCCACCGAGATCCGACAAAGTATTTATTCTGCGAAAAATCTCGCGATGGGCACACAGTCGATGCCACGACCACTTCCCAAAAAGGCGCGACTGCATCGAGTCCGCACTAGGGTTGGCAATAAAAAGTTATAACGCTATATCAACCGAGTTTATAACGGTTAACTGTTATTTAAGGTTAAATGACTATTTTATGTAACTATTAATACAAGTTCAAAATGTTTATTTGTTCATTAACAGTGTAAGAAACATTAAAGTTATACATTATTAACTGTTTTAATAAATTTTCGTAGTAAAATAAAGTAAATTAAGCCACAAAACCTTTCAAGATGGATTTTCAAAGAGATGATATTGCCTTCAAATAGATGCAATGGTCTTTTTATACCTTTAAATAAAATCGCAATTTGATTTCAAAAGTAAATATAAAATAATTTGTTATTCAAGTATCCAATTATTCGTTAAGTTAACTAAGAAGTTATTGTTAAAGAGTAGTTAATACCAAGCGTTATTTTATAGCTTTTATTTTTGCGAACTGGTTTAAAGTGCATTGTAGGCCTTACTGAGTGTGCCAGCGGTCACGAGCCAGTGCGAATGCGGTCCGTTCCGTGTCACCAGAGAAGTGTACTGGAATATCGGGTTTATGTACTCATAGTTCGACTTTAATATGAATTTAAATCTATCTAGAATTCACGATACAGATTATATAAAGATTTTCACTGATGAATCCCGCGTGTGAGAGTGTGGTTGTAAGGAGTTCAAGTAAGTTTAAAATGGAATTAAGTTTTAACTGTTTCTTGTTACTAGTTTACGTATATTATTTTAAATGTATATTAACGTACTTAAGTAGAGTGTGGACTGTAAAGAAAAAATGCAATATTACATATCATTTACACAAATATAACAAGCAGCTATGTTTAAATATAGCAATAGATTTATAATTGAGACGTAACATTTTAAAGTGAAGCTTAACCAGGTCGGTAGAAGGCGTTGCTGTCGCATTATTTCTCTCAGAATATATAAAACTTACATAGGTATAGCAAATAATAAAAGAAAATCATAACATAGTTACAGGATCATGCGAATTATTTTCGACATTGACAAGAGGGCGCTAGTGGGTTACATTTAGTTCGACTTATGCCACCCGATTTACAACTTTCTCCGTCTATCTACTACTATCTTTTGTGTTAATTAAATTTATTAAGATGTCTGTTATTAATAGATGAAGAGCACATAAACAAGAAAGTGATAAGATTGAATATGGATGGCTATAAAAGTTGAGGAAGACCGAGGAAAGTGTGGATGGATGATGTGACCTGACAGGGATTTATTGAAGAGTACTGTGCCGACCCTCGATAGGAAAAAGAGAAGGATGATGTTTGTTTTTAAATTATGAATACTAAAAATTTCTGTATTATTTATACGAATGTTAAGGGTTGTATTTAGTTGAGGATCCGTGGTTTTTATTTATCCATTGTATACTCACTTTTACTTACCTTTTTATAATGAAAGGCACTTGTGTTGTGCACGACCAGTGCTTTGTATACCTTGTTCCGTGTCGGTGACCTTTGTAAAACTGTTCAAGGTTAAAGGTGGATCGTTTTGCTAAATATTATTTGTGGCAGTAATAATACTATTATTAGAAGAAATATTAAATTTCACTTAAGCTATCTGACTCAGTAAATAGACGTAAGTTACGATGTATTGAAAATACATTTTACACTAATTTTAATACCAGTATGACCATACAACTTCAAGAGGCGAGCATGCCTCTTTCTTAAAGGCAATGTAACTGTTGTTCTTCTAATATTGCGGATGTTTGGGATTCGATATCACCGTACGATACCGCCGTACTTTTGTCCCCTTCTTTTTATGAAATATAGCGTTGGTGGCGCAGTTTTGGCTCCTGATCAGACCGTAACCTACACGTCCAAGTTCGTCCGCCATGTTCCGATGTGTTTTTCGATTTACGTATTTCACATGTACGTTTCTCTGACATTAAATTGACGTTAGTGCGCAGTGTAAACGCACCTTTAGTGGTTGTAAATCATTTGGAAACTACCATATAACAGGGCTTTGACTACTCATTAAAATGTTACTGACAAATTGCTTGGAGATAATTATGGGTGTTGGTTATTATATTTGTTTAAGACGTAGGCGGTGTACATATCAGGTTAAATTAATAATTTTAAATATAGGCCTAAAGGCCTGACTTCTGTAAACATCTTTACTAGCGAAGTCATAATACCAATTTTAAATTAATGTCTCATTTTATCAAATTAATTTCTAAAGCCATTCCACGGAGACTCCTCAAAGCTTTTTAAGTTTGAATGCATGTACGAGAAATGATTCTTATGAAAAAAGAGCCTATGCATTTATTTTATTAACATTACGAATGGTGAAGTATGGATGTTGGTTAGAAGGTATCTCCAAAATGGATTAATAAATCTGGATAAAATTGTATATACATGGAACATAGTCTGGACGAACACATATGCAACTGAGTTTTCTTTTTTTTTCCCGCAGTCAAAAGTTAAATAATAAATAGAGATGAATAGGTCATAATTTCTTATTATTGAATTAAGGTAGAGGAAGACTAAAGAATTGGGAGGGATTGTATGAAAGAGGATATGCGTAGGAAGTGTGTGTGTTCTGAATACTGTGCTGACCTTAGATAGGGAAAAGATCATCTTGATAATGGTGATGATGATGAATCGTAATTCTTGAAAATAGTATTAATAGTATATATTTAAAATAGTAGGTAGAGTAAGTTTTAATAAAGAGACTCTAAGCCTTTGTTCACGTCATATAAAAAGTAAAACCCGAGAGCATGAAATACGAAATCCTTTTATGTCTTTAATCCTCTAGTGGTTGTAATGTCGCTACTAATCTTTCCATTATTCCATTTGCCCGAGATACTCTCCCAGAAGGGAATTGAAATACTGTGGTTTTGTGGATTTATTAAACGAGCTGCTGTTTATAATTTGTTGACAAATTATTTTTTTTTTCACACTACTTACTCTACAACGATAAGAGTAACTTCGTTATAGTCGACCTTGGTCTGCTCACTGTTGGACTCATGTCTTCCTTTAATGTTTTTCATAGTATGTGGTCGTACATAAAGCAACATTATCATCATCAGCCCCTAACTGCTCACTGAACATAAGCCTGTCCCAATGCCTCCCACAGTATGCGGTAAAAAGCATAAAGTATCTCAATGTATTTTTAGCTTTATGAATGCTACTAGTCATCTCTGTCTTATATTTTTTTTTATCTTTGACCTCGTAATTTCGTCCAAAATATTATATCAGTATGTACACTTATATTGCAGACATGATGTACGCAACAAATAATTCAAAACGTGCGTGCGTTGTGTGAAAACAGTCCGTCTTCGCGCTGCGCCCGTCACGCAGTGTTTCCCGCCGAAAACGACGACGCGACGTGTGTTTGTGTTGGGTTTACACTGCCGTAACATCGATATATAAATGTATTTTTATCTCTATTTCGTCAGTGTGTGTGAAAGAGATGATGGTATGGTTCAATGTGAATGTATAGGCAGTGGAAACACACGGTCAGGGTGACGTGCCCGTATGAAAAGTTACGATCGGTTGCGTTCTGTGTCTCGCATGTTAATATTCCGTACCCGAAATACAACAAATTGAAATCTATCGTGCGGGGTCAACACAAACATCGCAGCGACCCAACGCCAGTTTTATAGAGAGA
>JAODUI010000002.1:2045969-2062434 GCA_027563995.1 Papilio gigon | reverse complement strand
TGTTTCGAGCCCATCGAGGGCTCTTCTTCAGGGTGAGTGGGATTGGTACTATAGCGCGTTCGCGGCCTGTCGCTCACTTTGAAGAAGAGCCTCCGAAGGGCTCGAAACTAGTCGGTACCGAGATCAATTTACACGTCAGTAAAACCGTTTCATAAGTAGAATTTAGAAATTTAATAAAGAAATCGATTCAAGAGTCCTCTGTCGAGACTTTAATTTGGTCAGGTTACATATTTGTTTACAAATTATATTTTAAATTATGTTAGTATGTAATTAGTATTCAGAAGTATACACAATAATTATTTTAATCTGTGAAACAAATGAAATGTAGGCATAATAAAACTGCTTTCTTTATTAATAAAAATGTGAATATTAATCGATACGTTACTTTGTTATAGTTTTTGTTCTACAAGTATACGATGGTTTTGTTTATATTATTAATTATTATAATATATTATTAATTCTTCTAATACTGACTGTATTAGAAGAATTAATAATTAAAATTACGTAAATGTATTGTTGTTATTTTTGATGAAAACATATTAAGTCGAAAAGTCCAATTAAAATACTTTCAAGTCATATTAGAAGACGCTCATTTGTCATGTTTCCATTTTTTTTTTCTTGTCTTCAAAGTAACTAATGAGCTAATTAATCTTCTCTCTTTGTTTCAGGTCAGTAAAAAAAAGAGGGTCGGCAGAATCGTCTCGGGTGCGGTAATTTTTGGATATCTTATTGGGGCGTAACTCTTGTCTGTCGCGTTTTTATCTCGATTGCAAACAAGCGATTAGGAAAAATGTAGTAACAAAAAAAAATTGGGATCATTATTCAGTAGATATGTTTTTGTTGTTTTTTTTCCGCTTCCGTGGTTTCGGAACACGACAAAAGAAATATTTTTTATCTGTTGTCTTAGAAATTCGTTTGATAAATTTTATTTTACGTAATTTTATATTTTAGATAGTGATTTCTAGCTTGTTTATAAAAAAACAAATGACGCAAACTAACGCAATGTATATTGTCTGTGATGTTAGTGACATCTGCACTTATCATTCATTGGGCATTAAGGGACAACCTTAGTGTATATATCTATACTAAATCTAGACTTAGAGAATCCACTTAACGAAGTGCTTACATGAAAATGGAGTAAGTAAGATTTCCCTCCTTTGGAAATTTTTCAATAAATAAAAATAAATGCTCGGTGGTAACTCAATTCTCTTCGTGTTTACATTAATTGTTATATAATTTTACTAGTTGAATTTTGTCTGACGGTTTATACGATATTCCTTTTGATATAAATAATCCGTATTTCCTGGTATTGAGTGACATCTCCGGTGGAGCGGGTGACAAATACCGGATGTCGAAGTTCACATCTCATTGGTCAAATCGGCCCCTCGCTCATACAGCACTTATTGTTTATCATAATCCAAGGGATTTCATCAACCAGTTTGAAGTGAACCGCCAGTTTCTATGGTTTAAAGAGATTGACAGAGCTTGCGGGAGTATTCTGGATGAGGGCGGCCGCGGACCGATCTTTGAGGAAGGCCTACGCTCAGCTGTGGGCAACATGTGGCTGATATGATGATGATGATGATGAATGAAGTTGGTAAAGACCGCAAATTAGGCTTTCAGTAGTTTACGGATGGATTATATGTGCCCAGCCACATTAAGTCCGGTGAATTTGTAAATGCCTGATGAAAAAATTGTTAAATGACAGTTCCATTTATTGTATGCAATTAAAATGATACCAATGAAAGCATGGGCGGTTTGGAACGGCTGGCGATCAGTTATTACAAACGAAGTATCTCCGTCCGCATGCAAATCGAACTTGTAAAATATGCTCTGTGCTCGAATCAATAAATTAAAGTTCATTCTCTACCATTACATGTTTGTAGGCGTACTTGTTACGTCTTTTGTTTACGATCCTCTTAACATTTTTAAGTTAAAAATTACGACGTTGTTAAAATAAAAAAAAGATATTGAGTATGTGGTTGAAATATGAAATGAATTATATGAAGGTTTTGTTGATGTAAATTGTAATGAGTTAAAATATGACATTGTTTATGTGGTTACTTTTATTAGTATTAAGCTATAGATTGCTTTATGTGTATTATTTTATTATATGAAGCGAAAACTTATTATGCCTTTTTAAGGAAATAGCACGTACGGATGAATGTGTTTAATACAGTTGAATTTTATGTGGTGAAGATTTTAATTTGAAGCAAGAATTACATTTTTGATTTGAAGTTCGTAGACTAATTATGTGTTTAATTGTAAGATAATATGTATTTGCGTATGTTTTTTTTGTTGTGGGATCCTAAGGGTTGTTGTATCTTGGGAAGAGTTGAATTTGAATGACTATAAATCTTTATAAAGGGCCAGTGTGAGTGTTCCCATCTATCTGATATAGGACGGCATAATATCGCCGGGTTCATTACAGGACGGATGTCGAATGGGGAGAGGGATCGTTCACACGTCGGACGGTCGATGCTCTGTACATTTCCTCATATCGCGTTATAAAGCTTTTGATTAGCTTCTGGCATATCTGGCTGTTTATTGTACTCGATATATTTATATCAAGGTACCTTCAGTTAGTTAAGTGTTTATACTTTGATAGTAATTTAAAAATTTAGATGTGTTATTCTATCTAACGCCTCAACGTTAGATAGGTCTCAACCCGCTTGGATCGCTTGGGTTTAAAAAAATACGTCTTTTTAGTATTCTAATTGCGATATTTAAAAATCTTACTATCTCACTCTGAGTCATCACTTAAGGATATCATTTACTATCAGATACAGGCTATTGTTTATTTGACCTCTCCGATTGCGGCAATAGGACTACAGTAAATTTTTTAATTATAAATTATTAAAATATTATTTTGTTACGATTGAATCATCATATCGTATTCTCCATCTGGTTTCCTTTTTCAATTGTGTAGTTCGTATGAATGGAATCAATTTCAAACGCAATTCGCTTCATCCAGTCACATACAATATCATACATGCGTATAGCTGATGCAAGTAGAGTCGTATCATAACAGACTGACGGGCAATTGATCGCTTTACACGCTACGAATTGGTTCGTTTGCGAATAACATTAATTTACAAAGGACTATAAACTTTATTGCATCGTAATAAATACTAAAGTCGAAGTTATTTAAGGATGTACAAAATTGCATCTCACATATCTGCGATTGTTTATAACATAATAATGACAATTAATATTTGTGTGATTTGAATATATTATTAAGTTTTAAGTGTTAATATACCCTTATATTACCTGTTTACTGTAAACGGTTGCAGTACTGCCTTGTCAACTCGCATATGTACTTATTGGGCTGACGTTCTAGCGACTACTAGTAGAAATGTTTTATATCTGTTAGACGATAATAGTGCAGTTTTTAGCTGTTATTTTTTGTCTATAAAATGTCTAAGTTCCGAGTTTAAATGTTGAATTAGGAAGAGCGACTGCGGCGCAGTATGTAAGCGTTTATTTTAGGAACAAAATGATAATTACATCATAAAAAGTAGAATCATATGGAAAATATCAATACGTGACTGCACTATGTTATGTGATGGGTTCAGAATTTCAAAGAGTGTATGACCATAAAGAGTGAAGCTAAGCGGCTCCCGGCGGCTCACAAAAAGCTCGGCGGACGTGCGCGCCATGGCCGAGCGGCCGGCCACAAATGGCACCTTATACTTCCTACTTACATGCAATAGACTTTAATGTTCGTTACTGTGAGCCATAGAAGATTTATGTACCGATATGTACGTTGATAGAGTTGGTTTTTAATCGTAAAGAAGAAAAGAATCGTAAAAAAAAAATGTTTGTTATTTTTTTACATACTAACAAACTTTCTTCTTTAGAAGTAGTTCGGATATAACACAAAAAGGACGATTTATTTTTTGGTTTTAAAATTACTAATGTTAAATAAGAACATTCTCTCAATGAAATCACATTGAACATAGTTCGCGTGCACGTCACTAGAGCGTCATATTCAAGGACAATTTGCGATTAGTTCCGGAGAACGTCGTCACGGCGCCACTTTCTCTGGGTGCATCTTTGCACTTTCCCGCCATTCCTAACTTTCGGTATCACCGATCAACAAGATGTTTATATATTTTTTTTATTTAAAAACTGGTACAAAACACGTGAACTTGTCCAGAACATGTGCGTACTAAGATAAGAAAAAAGTTTTGTAAAAATAAGAGAATGTTAAAGGATGAAACAATAATAATGGTTGACAATGGCTAAGTCAACCCGAACAGAGGTTCTGAGTCCCTCAGCGAGGACGTAGCTGACGGTGGATAATTGGTGGAGAATTAAAGCCTCTAAGAACGAAGTGTCATCATCATCAGCTCACTATACGTCACCACTGAGGTGCTCCGAGTCTACCCAATTATTAAGGGTGACTAGGCCATAGTCATATACGCTGGCCCAGTGCAGATTGGTTGACTTCACTCATATTTTTGAATCACGATGTTTTTCTTTACCATAAGAACCCCAATTTATGTATCTACATATGAAATTCGAAAATCGAAAAACACATTGGTTCATGATGGGTGTCGAACCTGGACAATGTCGATTACGGTCCAGTCCGGTCACGCGCTAACATCTGTGCCACCGACGCTTCTCAGTGTGATTGTATTAATTAATAATCAGCATACTACATCATTGTCTGGCTCAATCATGTCGATACCTTATCAATGATACGAGTATGCTTTAACCGATTCCGAGTAACAGCGCCCTCTAACAAGAATATATGAGTTCCGAGCAGCTCGCTAAGTGTTAGTGATCCATAATCATGATTAACTGTGTCTATGTCAATAAAACTCGTATTTAGAAACTTAAACATTACTGTTATACAATATTGAACTATATTTGAATGGAATAAAGTATATTATGGAATGACATTGTTCATATCGATTGTTGTAAGCATTCGGATAAGTGATAAGAGAAATTGTTTGCAATTGCACCGCTACATGTGCACGGAACAAATTGGTTGCTAATTGCTGATTAGAAAATTGTATTCTTGTATTAAATGATTGATTGTATTTATTTAAATTTGTATTGAAGAATGTTTTGAAGACAATAATTCTGAGTATGAATTTTAATTGAACTCAGTAATAATAAGTAGAGACCTGTTAGCCCGTTAAAAGTCATCAATCTGCCCTTTTCTTCATAGAGGGTCGACACAGTATGTTATACTCTTCCAAACATCTCTGTCAGCCGTCACATTTGAAATCACACACTTTCTACCCATATCCCCTTTCACGCGATCTATCCATACCTTATATGGTATTTCCCTACCTTTATAGCCATCCACGTTCAATCTCATCACCTCCTTGTTTATGTGCTCATCATCTCTTGGCATAATATGCCCATATTAATAATGCCCATATATATTAATCATTAAAACTAAAGCAGACATATAGTTGTAACACACGTGTCTTCTTTTATGACACTCCTTTTAGTGTATGGACTGCCATATATGCTGTTAATACCATATTCTATTTAAGAGCTCATATTATTTAACCAGGTATTCAAATATTGAATCACTAATCTAAATCTTGTTTAGCTAAGTTCGAAAAGGTTGGAAAGTTATTTTTTCTGAAAAATAAGTTACGACCTTTTGCATAGAATACATCGATTTATGGATTGAATAGTTATTTAAAACAGATCGCCAGCAAACATACTACATCTGCGGGCACTCGGTCCGCGCCGGCGACTTTCCCGTTATTTATGTCTACACAATTCACCCCGCCCCTGCTCTAGCGGTCACTTTTCTGCGACCAACTCTAGGGTCGCCATGTTCAACATATTTAATGTTTGTTGTATGTATTATTATTCAATTACAATCAATATTAACTATGATTGACTGGCAACACTAATATTACTTGTTTAATAATAGATAACTAATGAAAACCATTGTTTTTTTTTATTTTCCCTGCATCGCGTCTTGCGTCCTTACTACGAGTATATCTGTTCTCTTTTAGTTTTACTTCAAGTTTTTTGAAAAGCTTCTCTCTACCGACCGAACAAAAAAAAAAGTAAAAACATACATTCCTTGTTTAATACAATTTAAGTCCTTGTCGCTCTAAAGAGAAACAGTTGAAACTACCAGACGTCTATAGCGTGTAAGATTTACAATTGTCATTGCTTAGTGGCGGTGTAAAGAGACATTTATCTGCGACCTTGGGTCAACCTTGATCGATTACGATACTAAGCTGTACTATAGGACTGTAATAAATCCAAGATTAATTCAATATACAGCCCTGCTAACGCTGTGGGCTAGCATCGTAATATTTGTCAGCGACGTCGGTGCAGTCAAGGTATTTAATTCACTTCCCACTTTAGTATAGCTAACTGCCATCGCAAGATTTTAAATTTAGAACATATGTTACTGGAAAGAGTTATAGAACTAATTGCATTGTGTCAAATGGCAGTTGCCCAGTAGTAGGCAGACAAAAGCTGATGATGAAATGACGGTACATCGAAATGGATACGAAATAAATGTCCTTGATTGTACTGGGCAGCGAATTCGTTCCGAGCTTGACACTGTAGATTTTGCTACGCCTCGTTGAAGGGCTTTAAGTGGGCTATTGTTCGCTTCGAATCCTTCGGACGTTGAAGTCTGGAGAATTTAGCCACGGACTTTATGGTTTCGTGATGGTTTCGCCGGAACATTTATTACGCTTAAGGTAATTTTTACTTATTCCTAACATATGACTTTGTTAACATCTTGAAAAGATGCATTGAAATTCTTGTTACGTAAAATAGGGAGTTGAGAGTTTACACTCAAGAGCAATGAATTCGGATCATTTAAAAATACCTATGAATCTAGAATGAATAAACCTAGAAATAAGAATGCTTTTTAAAAATTACCGGTGTTCAATAGACAATGTAATGCCCCTTGAATTGAAATATTAACAATTTATAGTTATTGTAAGGTTACGTTATAAAAAATAAAAATTTATAAAAGGAGACTTACGATGATGGAATTACGATATTACTGTACTCGAGTTTTTTTTTCTCTAATCTGTTGCAAACTGTTACATCGTTTCCACTTACAAAATTTTATTCTTCTACGTGCATGATTGGAACACAGTCCGAGTGACATATGGCATTTGTTCTACATTAAAACTATTAGCTGTTCGAAAATTCTGATAGTGTTATCTATTGGTCGTGCGTGTCACACGAAACGTATGTACAGACCGTACAATAATGTTCCACAGTAAATGAAAATCAATTTGTAACACTTTCGTACGTCTAACTAAATATAGATAAGAGGTTTTTACTCTGATAGTAAAACAATGCGGATGTTTTGATATGGGAATGACGTATGAAATATTGATCACAATTCGTCAATTTGTGTGCGGCCGGACGTCGGTGTGTACATGGGCAACATCACGTACGCATCTAATACATGCTATACGTAACTAGAAAAATAGTCGGAGCATAAAAGGATTATTTATTTCTGTCATGCAGTAACCTCCCATAACACGGTACTCTTATAACGCGGGGATTCCGCACATTATATATCATTACTGTGATATATGTAATTCGTATAGTGCGCAATTAGTTTCGCACTTGTAGATTATTTGTTACAAATTCCCTACAACACGTTTTTGTATAACGCTGAACCAGTCTATCGTGTCGGAAGAGGGGTAAAGATATTTGTCGAGACATGAGGACTGCCTTCTTTTATTTTAATATAATTTAGCCGCGCTGCGGAATACTGTCTCCTCGGCGGTATTTCCAGACAATTACGACTTAGGGTCCTTCAAGAAGAGAGCGTATGCCTTCCTTAAAGGCCAGCAACTCATCTGCGATTCCTCTGGTGTTACTGATGTCCATGGGCGTCGGATCAAATTATTTTAGGCGATCTGAGGCTCGTTCGCCCCCTTTAATACAAAAAAAAAACATTTTCGGTTTTAGTATAATTACCATATAGTTAGACAGCATACTGTGGAAGGCATTGAGGAAGGCCTATGTCCAGCAGTGGGCAGAAAGGCTGTTGATGATGATGGCAATCCTTAACTTTGGTATCAGATATGATACTACAAGAAATATGACTCAAGAAGTATTAAAAACTACTTCTATCTGGTTACGTTTAGTTCTTATGGTTGTTTTACCGATGTTTCAACAATCAACTCTATTCGTAAGACCATGCGTGTTCATAACTAGCTATAAAATAAAATATTTCGCCGACAACTAACATTAATGAACTTCAATATATCTTCATTGAGGAGACGTTACGTGAAGGTCTTATGCGTCTCCATTCGTCATGACAACAAAATTAATTGTAAAGACGTATTTCAAATAATCATATACATTAATTGATGTGTAGGAATATCGAAAACAATCGAAGGAGATGTTTTTTTTACTAGCTATTTTTATTCGAGATTTAGGTAAACAAGTATGGCCTCATATTAATTTATCTGACGCCCATGGACTTCACGCGTCGGATAATGTCCATATGCAATTCGAAAATGGAAAAACACATTAGTACATAGCGGGGATCGAACCTGCGCAATGTCGAATACGGTCCATTCCGGTCAAGTGCTTAACAACTACGCCACGGACGCTCTTAATATTTATCCATACTAAACTTTGTAGTCTCTTTAGTGTTGAAATTTTAAATGCATAGCCAATGTTTTCAATAACAAAAAAATAAGGATTTCATCGGCTCAAAGACTTCAAAGGTATAAACGGAAAGGAACGCGGACCCGGTCCCCGAGGGGCGCTCGGCTATTCTGATCAAAGGCGACATTTAGATTTATTGAGAACCCGATACATAAACCAAACGCCCGGAATAATTGCCGATTGAAAAGCAACGCAATTCGTAGACCGCAGGTGACTTTTACTTTTGTTATTATTAATATTCTAGCTTCCTTATACTGTTGTCAATTGTTGTGATCAATTCTGACCGTTTCCGTGTACGTCAGATATGTAATTATCTTTTAAGATTGATTTAAACATTTTTTTTAATATGTTTAGTCGTTACCAATCGCTACCGGTTACTATATATAAAAACATATACTCGTGTTCATTAAAAAATGATACTCAAAATTAAAATTATTGTTCATCACTTCCGGTGTTGCGAAGATGCAGAATTATTACAAAAAAGATATGGATATGGTTGCTTTTTGACTTTGATTATAAAACGCAGATGCACTAGAGATGTGATGCTCTTGGATTCCTGACGAGTATGGTGATAAGACCTCTTGCTGATGGTCACGTTGTGTTACTATTATAATTATAGTCCAGTACAGTGAGTACAGTATAGTTCAACCTCTAGTCTATCGTACCAGTACAAACGGTAGATTTCATTACATTAATTCAAATGTATAACCGTATAATTTGAGATTCTCAAAACACACCAGCGGTATGTTATAACAAACAAAGCTGTCTAAATAAGAAAATTTATCCTGGCAACCCTCAACGCTTGCTTTTGTAATATTTTGATAACCGGTTTATTTTACCTGCGTGTTATTGTTTTAGATACAAGGGTCAACATAAGGGATACCGTTTTATTAAAATAAACAATTGACGATTTTACCGCTTTCGTGAATCTTTTTTAAATTGTATGATAACATTCTAAATTCAAATCCCAATATTGTTTGTATTTACATCTCTTCGTGGTTGGAAGAGAGCTGTTGCTTTTGTTTTGTACATTTTTTTTTAAATATCTTACCATCGTTCGTAATAATGTACATATCGTTGTGTCGAAAAATGCAGGTTACGTTCATTTTAATAACAAGTAATGAATCACAAAGATGACAGGCTTCTGACACCGTTTAGCACATAATATGTAAAACAGAACCCCTGTAAGGGTACTGATCGCTGACTCGTCGGGATAGGTGTTTGGCGGAACAATCAATAACGTCGCCAAAACACTTGACCTCCCTGCCACCTAGCTATATTATTGAAACGTTCGATTTTAAGTTCAATGCCATCACAAGGCGGGGATCTCCTTATACTGGTCATTTAACAGCCCGCACTTCTCGTACGTCAGTCGATATAATCCGGTCAATAACATAAATTTCTCCGCGGCATGCTTCTTTATTGGATTTGGCGCCAAAGTTCCGTTGACCCTTTTCAGGCGAGCATATGAACAGTGTCGGGAAAATGCCACCTGCCACATGACACATTTAAAGCAATAACATCGAACTAACGTATTTCTCTCAAAGAAAATCGTAGATTTATGGTAGTAATTCCCAGTGATTAGTATGATCTTTTTATTAGACTAACCTAGTTCAAGTTTGTGTGGATACAAAATCCTTCTGTTACTACTAAAAGTAACGTATTGGTGTATTCTTATTTGAACGCTATAAATAAAAATTGTAACATGAATATGCAAACTTGCAAATGAATATTTATTTATGTGCAATCTTTACAAATTCATATTCCCGTCGGCCGAATTTGCAAGTACCAACTTACACGGTACGTAATTTGACAAATAGCTCGCACTGGTCGGGAACGACGTCGAAATATTTCAGCACGTGCTCTGAGAGCTAACGCGGGGAATCCCTTTAGCACTCACCCGGTCTAGACAAATGTGCTGATGCGATGAACATTGCAACGTGTTAGTTTTAGCCAGTTACTTTTGAACGAGTTTATTGTTTGTTTTTTTATCAATATATATTGTTACAAGATTTTGTTCTCCTATTTTGTTGTTTTTTTATTTAGTAAAAAGAAAAATGTGTTGTCTTGTATATAGGAATCTATAATTCAGTTGTATATGCCAATTTATTTTGTTACTGTATCCATAATAACGTTATTTTGCTAAGAACGAAGTGGCAAGTATAAATTCCACTGCAGTCAAGTTTAAAATTATTTATAAAGCAAACTTAATTTTATTATAATAGCTTTCTATAAGGATTTTTAAAAAGGTTTGTATGAAAAATCACACTTCATTTTGTCTGAATCACATAGAACCCTGTCAGAAGAATAGAATATGAATATTACAGTGACTTTACTGGGCAAAGTAGAGTTCAAAGTACACTGGTTATTCTCACCGTCTGAGCTTTTCTACACCATGATTTTTTATTCATTATTCATTTCAATGCACTATTGTGAAAGTATTAACCTTAAGATGGCGTATTCAAAGCGAGCAAAGCCTCGGGTAGAAGCTAGTTAATCTTTCAGTGCAGTGCCGATGCCAACTTTCTGAATAATTGAAATACTTTGCTGATGTTGAGTATTTCTCTTAACAGTCTAGGGTATATAAATGTATTTTAAATCATGTATTGCAAACATCTTGATAATGCCGATATTTCGAAATTTTAAATGTCATTCTTATTCTGTTATATTTGGAATTGGAATTGATAAAAAAAAAGTGAGTACCCCCGAAATTCTTGCAAATAATGCCTAATTTCTTTCAGATGCATGTAGCAGTTCTTCTAACAAATCTAGGTTTATTCAAATTTTCGCATTTATAGTATTAGTAAGTAAGATATGGTTATATTAATGTAGTTCATGGTATTGTCTCACCTTATAAGGATCGTGCGATTATTTTACTTTAAGAGAGAAAGTTTCGTGTAACGAGTCACGGACAATGTTGGACTTTTAAATTGAATTTGTTTTGCATAGAGCGTCACTGTTGCGACAATTTTCTTAAAAACACTTCGCACGTTTACCGATCGTGGTACAAGACTATCTTACTAATACGAATGTTCTCTATAGTTTTTTAATCATCGATTGACAAAACTTAAATTACAAACATCATTTAAATCTGATTTTTAACTTGTAAACTAACTATCACACTGAGTCCTTAATTGCTCATTAACAGACCGTTAATCTAGATTTCTCAGACATTTGCCCAAGTGCAATAACATCTAATCGAATAGTCGACGGTCTTGCCGATCGTTTGTTCCGTTTACGTATAAAAAAGTAATTTAGGCACGTTAGTAACATATAGTATAAATAAAGGAAATATAGCAAGCGAAAAACATTTTGTCGAAGGGGACTGGAAGTATAAAGTGTCTAGTATCTTTATAGTGTGGGATTTTGTTAAGGAACATTACTATGCAGGTCTTTGGGATAAGAAATTTATCTAATTTAGTTTCCGAATGGATACCAAGTTCTTAGTCACGGACCCATGTCAACACGAGACACCTGCCACAAGGGGGCGCTATTAAAATTCATCGTCACCGTCCAGAGTATTGTCTTCAACCCTTATTTGTGACGTCATAACCTGCGCCCTCTATTGTCCTCCCTAATTAAACCTTTAATACCTTACGAAGTTACCTCGGGATTGTATAATGCTGATTGGATTTGAAGCAGTTACCCTAATGAGATTTTTAAATTGAAATAAAATGTTCTTATAACATAAGATAAATAACGTGCATTGTACTAATACATAAATACAGTAACGTAATATAAAGCTGTATAACCAACTAAATGTAAAAACGGCTAACACGTATTTATCCGAGTGAGCGACGGGCCGAGACCACGAAATAATACCAATCCCACTCATCCTTTAGTAGAGCACTCGTTAGGCTCGAAACTATTCGAAACGTCTTCATTCGGTGCCGACACCGGATGAATACGTGTGTTAGCTGTGTCATATTTACTTTATAACAATTTCTCACTAATGTTTAAATTATTTACGTACTAACTTCAACAAGCGCTTGTTTCCGTCGTTAATATGATTCGATTGACAACTCTTTAATGTTCAATATTTATTATTATTGATTTTTAATCAAGATGCGACATGTGGGTATCTTGTTCTCTGTGTTCAGGGAGGCTGTGTTCATAGAACGCGCTGGATATGATATACGAGGTCATTGACCTACCTTGACGCTTCCATCATTTAACCGTTCAGTCCCCTATTGAAATTTGCGGTTTTGGAAGCTTCCGTATGGCTATTGTGAAGGTATTGGAGAATGCGCGGTCGGCTCATAAAACATGGAATGCTACGGTTCATCGCGGTCATTGTGAGAAGAGAACATTACTAACAAAACTCGATCGATTTGAATACACCAACTGTCGAACTATGAATGCTCGAATATAATACTGTTGAAATAATGTTTACGATGATTTTCGAGGTCGTGTCGAGTTACATTGATTTTTTAATGTCTTTGATTTTTTATGCACTTGTTGTTCGGTCGTAAATCATTTATGTTCGAAATATATTTATTTATAGGTTATGTGCTAAGTATAGTTTAAACAATTACTTTGTTTAGGCGACAGGCTAACTGAAACTTTTAAACGGATAACATTGAGCGTTGACACAACTTTTAGCTTTACCGTGTCTGTAATCAAATCTTACAAGTTAAATTTAATTCATTTCCCAGTTTCCGATTGAGCTGCAATTCTCCACGCATGTGTGACGTGACAATGCAATATTAACACAGCTGATCTGACGATGAAGGTGGAAGATGGTTATAGGAACTTTCCAATTAAACGACGCAACCCTATAGAGTTTGGTTTCGTTTAATTCGTCTTGACACGTACTTTAATAAGAAAAGCTTGTTTTTTTTTCAAAGCTTTTTTTTCTTTAATTAATTTACGGATAAGCTGAACTGAACTGAAACAATATTCTTAAGGAGTTTCCGTAATCATTCCTCTTTTCGACGGCTCGTAAACTTTCTTCGGATTAATTGAAATTAATGGTATTCGCTTTCGAGTATTGTTGTTATCAATCTCGCTTTGAGTCACATTTTGTTATTAATTTCATACCACATATTAAGGACAGTGTTGTCGTATTTTTTGATGTATTTAATTATTTAATTGATTATACTTAATGTGAGCTGTAGTATCATGTTTACTTAAATTATCTCAGTTTTTTAGAAAGAATTGAACAGTTGATAATAATATACGGTACACAGTCTACCGCGTCCAATGTGTAAGTTCTCAATTCGTATTAAATAATAAAGGAATATTTCCGAGTACATGCAAAACGAAATTTCCATAAATATTGGCTTCCAATGAATCACCGACACTCAATAACTCTCATCTACTTACGAAGGCATATTTATCGTAATTGAAAATGTAAATTCTTCAGTAACGGTTCAACGAAATATCAGTACGATTAGTGCGAAATCAATTTGTCTATTAAAACGCTGTAAACGTATAGAAAGCAGAGCGCACTCGATGTGAAATATAGAGTAATTATATGTAGCATGCTATATTGATAAGTGGGCCGGCCAATTACCCGACGACACCGGCCCCACTAAAGTTAGGGGCAGTGCTAGTTGAATTATCGCTTTCCCTAACGAACACTATTAACGTACCGATAGATGTTTTATTGTGTACAATTAATGTTAACTAAGTGAAAACAGATTATCAGAAATAAGTGTCATTTTACCACATGATTAATATATATAAGATTTATCTTTAAAAGTTACATTCACTGTGATACAGCGACTCAAAGCGTGTCTTGGCCTCCGACAATACAAGTCTCCACCTATCTCGACGCCGCGCCATCTCGACCCAATCCTGGACTTGAAGTTCCCTTAGATCTGTTTTCATTTCTATTACCCAGTGATACCTGGGACGGCCAACTGGTCGAAGCCCAGTTAGCCACTTGAAAGTTATACATAATGAATAATGTTCAGTAGAGGTAGAGTCCGCAGTAACATCTTTTGTAGTAACGACCCGCTCGACTTGCTGGATGTGTTACCATCTATAGCTTTGAAACATAAACTGCAAATAAAACTATACCTTTTTTTTGACCTCTTTGTCGTTGTGGGCGCCGCGGGAGCATGAATATCATGTGACACCGCGACGCCCACTGACCGGCCCGGGAAGAGGCTCCGTTCTTTAACAGGGAGGAGCTAAGGCAGCAAGGAATTGCCGCCTTCTTCTCCCCGTTCGCCACCGTCGTAGCAGGAGCGCCTGAGGATCATCCTCGCGCTCCCGCTCTTTATTCTCTTTTATAAGAATAACTTTTTCACAGAAGAACCGCATGGCCTCCCAGTCCCTCTCGCCGCCCAGCATGGCAATAACCAAGCTGTGAAGAAATATAAAACTATACCTGTCTTATAACGTGCAATAGATATATAGATAAAAATGCCGTATTCTCAATAGCACTTAGCTTGGTTTAATGGTCAATTAATACTAAATCTCAACTAAGGGTGTCATGTCCCTTAACAACAATGTTACGTAATCAAAATACGTTCTTTCCATATATCGCGTCGTAACGGTAGTAGTTGTTTGCGTTACATTGCCAAGTCTATAATAACCCTGGAAGAGATAGGGCACAACAAGGCGGTTATTCACATTCTGCAAGATAAAAGACTATTCATCAGAGCGAGCGCATTAGTTTATGTTATAGTTCATTGTTACGATGCTTCCAGCCTGTCGCCAAGATCTGTGCCGAATTGCCATCGATTTTTCTTTTCTCTGGCTTCACTCCAATGTTTCTTTCGCTTAATTTATTTCGTATTGAGTAAACTGTATGGTTATCAATCGTAAGACAATCAGAATATCGTAATACAGAGGGCGTAACCAATTTACGATTGCGTTGTTCTATTGTCAGAATTGCTTTAAATAACAAGTTAATGTGTTAATATTTTTTTCTTTCTTTCACTCACAGTCGTTAATTAGTCGCTAACAAAGTCCTTTAGAATAGATTTCTCAAACATAAACACCATATCTGACAAATACTGTTGTAAAATTGTGGTCGTAGGATGTGTGTGATGGTGATGGTGATGGAGAGTGTGGTAGCGGGTTTTACATAACACGACCGTTAACTCAAAACATAGTTTATTTAACACACACAATCACGTACACGCATGATGATGTGTGTGAGCTCTTCAACGCACACATATTTATGTGTGTAAGTGTGTATGTGTGCTGTCTGAGTGTTTGTATGTGTGTCTATATGTATCTGAGGAGTATTGCCGAGAAGATGTGGAAGGTTCCCAATAAAACTATCCTCGGTAGTTATTTGAAGAGAACTGCGTGTTACATTTTGAAAGTTACAATATGGCTCTTTCATCGTGAGAACGCACATAAAATCGCCTATAAAATAAGAAAAATACGTGATACCTTATCAAGGTAAAGCGTCGAAACAAAGATGGGAGTAAGTTTTGAAAGGTGCGGTCAAATCATAGCTCCCTTGGGACGATAGTTACGCACAAGTTTTCTAACGTATCTCTTCCCTGTTGTGTAGGGTCAGAGTTACAGCGGAAGCGGATAAAACAAGGAAAAAAATGTGTTAAAAATCAGAGATTAGAGTAGCTTAAACTAGTTGCATTTGCCAGTTAGGCTCGAGTCAAGGAAACAATATAATCATCACCAACACCATCTTTATGTCAGTCCACTGCTGGATATAAGACTTGCAGAAGACGCAGTATGCGGTCCTCCGCTTTGCTCATCCAACGACTTCCCCCTATCTGCACTAATTCGTCTCACCTGAAGAGATGATTTTTTTTTATATGAGACAAACGAGCGCGGGATCACAAGAGCGATCATCGACGCCCATGGACACCTGCAATACTAGAGGAACCACAGGTGCGTT
>JAODUI010000002.1:1995409-2017840 GCA_027563995.1 Papilio gigon | reverse complement strand
CGTTACAATTCGAATTGATATTACGTTTCAGTTAAGAACTATCGATTTTATAGTACTAAACGTAATACTTGTTAACATGATCTTCTTCGGGGTGAGTTGGTAAACTAGTCGGTACCGACACCGATTTACACGTGAATTAAGCTGTTTTTATTAGAACGAAATAAAGACATATTGTCTCGCTTCCTCTCTTGAAACAGTAGAAGACAGCAACACATTTTACTCGAGTGTTTCGGAAGGAGAAACTCCGCACGTAAAACCGTAGCAGCTTGCACATGTTGAACAAAGACGTCTAAATAAATTAGCAATTAAGTCGAAAGCGATGTAAGATACAAGCTCCCTACAATGTTACTGAGATTGGTACTTTGCTTCTAATCTAAACGGAAGTGAACTATCTGGTTTTATTAGGCTGTAGGCAATGAAGGTAATAATTAGAAAATATTAATGATATGTTTGGTCTACTTGCTTTCATTCCGCGGTCCAAGGTTTAATGTCTTATGTGTGTGTAAGACGATGGCTTAATTTTATTACCTTTGCTAATTCTAATAACATTGTATATGTGTGTGTGTAGGCTATGAAGACGGTAACGTCCCATCGTTTTCTGGATCACTAATTTTACTAAAAAATAAACAATAAATAATTTCGTGGAACTTTTAACAATTTAAAACTATAGTAAAAAAATTAAAAGACTTTGGGAACAATAAGTAATAAATTGATTAGCTTTTAATTGCTTAAATATGCACCAATAATGTGATTTTACTTTTAAATTAAATTAACATGATATTAAAAATCTCGGGCAAAGCGAATAATTTTACATCATTTATTCAAGATAATGTTCTCATGGCTTTTATATTGGAATAATATCGACGTAAAAACAACGGTATACAGAATTTTATTAACAACGAGCTCTAAAACACTGCATTTTTTTGTGGTGATTGGTCGGCATTTGTTTTATTGAAACTTCTATTTTTGAAGGGATCAGTGTCCTGATTCAATTATTATAATTGAAACGTCTTTGTATAGGGCCAAGATGTCGGTCGGCAGATAGGGCTGACACTATTTATTAACTTTTTTTTATTCATCTCAATTGTCTTATGTTAAAAGTGGTCGTTCGAGTATAACGTAATCACCGTAGGGAGGTACGGGAAATGCTTTGCTTATTTTTGATGACAAAAGCTTGCAATCTTGAATCACCGATGAATTGACGAGTTACCTCCTAACCGCTCTGTCTTCGACTTGTCTCATGACAGTCAGGGACATAATCCCAGTATCTTTGGTTAGACCGACGAGTAGGCGACCGGCCCCGTGGTCTTTTACCTCCAATTTTCCAATTGTAAGTTGCTTTTATAAAGTTATAGTATTGAGTGTCGGACACGAACGTAATTATAAAAACAAGTCACGTCAGCGCCGGTGGAATGTAGACACAATTAGCCATTACCAATCGGTTGACGCTGCCGCCGTTATCTACCAAAAAAAAACTACCTTGTGAGACACAAAATATAAAGGTGAATCTACACCAGCTTTTTTTGTTGTTTAGACTTACGTGAAGATACACAACTAGTAATGTAGTCCGCAGTACCAAATATTTCTTTACCTGTAATTCCTGATATGTATTTAGTATTCGTACCATGAATAGATAACCTACAATTATAACTTGATTACTTCGGTAAAAATAAGGTAAGTATAATTTTCAATTACGTCAATGATGACTCATTTTTAATGGTATCACATATTTTCTGTTTGATTAATACATTTTTTGTTGATTATTCTAATGTATACGTACCCTAATATAACCGAATTCGCTTCAATAGCGATTTGTTAGCACAATGAGCGGCTAATTCAGGCCGCGTGTTACACCGCTAACTCCTGACAGCTGAATGCTCTCAAATGAAAATAGTGACCGTTGCGACAGAGGTGGGGAACTGGCGAGTTAATGAGCTAGAGGGAAACGCGGGAATTATGTGAGGTACGTGATCAATGGATATATTACGATAGGTTCCACGAATATGATGTTTTATTTGTAGTTTTATTAATGCGTTGAAATTTCGCACTTCTTTTGTTTTATGTGGAGTGAAGACAGATAAGTTTAATATTGTGGATACAAAACGTTTCAAATATGAATGTAAATTAATTCGTTGTGTTTTTTGACGTTATGTCATAAAACAAAAAATGTCATTTGAATGAAGCCGATGTCCACTTTTCTAGGCATTGTTAAAAGATGTCGTTGACGTGACGTCACTGACATTGTCATTTGAAACTAATTGTAGATTTTTTTTTTGTCGGAATACTCCAAGATATTGTGTACATATAATTATAAAGAAACTTTAAATTTATAATGTTAAAAAAGTTTAATACGAGATTACTATTTCGTAAAGTTTTTCAGGTAATTTTTAAAGACAGTAATATAATAAACCAAATTAAATTAATTCCTAGCATTTAAAGAGGAAAGCTCGCACGTAACGGTTTATACATCTTCATTCTAGGACGGACTGTCATGTCCCCGATATAGAATTTATTACCATACTTCGTGTAGCTTTGACCGAATTACTGGGGCACTTGCTATCTTAATGAAAACTTAGCCCACGGTAGATAAAAGGACTTTAATTACACATTCTGTTAAATTTTCTAAGGACTTATAAAATTATTCAGAAACAGAAATGACTGTTTCAAACGTTTGTACAGAAATACTTTTGTAAGTTATTACAGTGTTTTTATTTTTTATTTTTACAGTAAAATAATTACATCGTTTAGCTTTCACTTGAATTTTAATCGTAAGGCAAGTGATTTCTGGATTTAGTCATACTTATGTTAATAAATACTAACGTCAATAACCTAATGGTTAAAGGTACGGACTACCGATCTAGCGTTCCTGGGTTCGAATACCGCTATTCTACTATTATCGTGAACAGTATCCTATAACACAATCTTTTTCAAGTTTACCAAAGTTTCAAGAAATATTAGTAAATTACCAGAAATCAGCTAATATTTTACAAATAAAAAAAAGTTTTCATATTACAATTATTACACGAGTTCTGCCTATACTCGATTAGATACAGCGCCGTAATATGCTGGGCAATGTGACCACAAACCCTCCCACCACTATATTAATTCTAATATACGAAATAACGTTGACCACACCGTAGATTGGCACTAAATAATTCATTCAAAATTAACCTACTAATTGATTTGCAAAAATACAGTTTTTAATTTGTAAAAAAATAACTATTAATGTTTGTTAGCATTTAAAAATCATTACAAAAGATTAATGCACTGAGAAGTAAAATGTTTTCTTTTTGAATCCTGAAAAGAACTTTAGTGCGCGACTGTAAGCGTCGAAGAGTCAATGCGTGTAGTTAATTTTCAGGCGAGCTCTTTGTAATGCAAATAGGACGTGGCCCACCTCCGGGCCTCCACAGAGCTTAGTTACCGCCCTCAATAGAGATCGCACAGATAATATATACAGACTTAATAACGTAAACAATTCGCCGAGGAAATTGTCTCTTTAACATTTTCTTCATTCTTGTACAATTTTGTTTTTAAATTCATTTTTTAAAATGCTTACGTAAAAATAGATTGCATTATAACAAAGGCTGTTCTTTATTCTAAGAATAGGTTTGACACTCAACCTCAATAGAGGCCGATGTCACAGGTAACGTGAGCGTATGCGATATAGCGAAGAAGCCTTTTCAGTTACGTTTGAGAGCGCTATCTTTATCGACTCGGAACATAAGAGAAATTCTTGTTATATTACATCTAATTTACCCTAATAACTATAACGGTACAAAAATAAATCCTTTGTTGAAACGACCTTGCTAAGATAGATAAGCCTTTTAGAATTGTCCATAATAATACAAACTCCTTTATTAACTACTCAAAAGATAATTACATTGTACTGACATACAAAATTGTGTCTAAATTAATGAATTAATTTTCTATTAACATTCTACGACTTGCTTAGTCCTAGGGATGTCCCCTGCAACTTACGTAGACGTTAATCAAGGGCGAAATTGGGGATGTATTATTTAAAGACATAGCGTGAAATTTCCGCACCCCTTGCTGTGGGTGCTTTGACTATGGAGAAATGGACTAGGCAAAACCGACGTTGTACTAAATAAATTCCGCGGGCGCGAACAAAAGGTGACAAACACAGATGTACAATTTGATATCGCTATATAAACGTATGATTGAATTTGAATGGCTATAAAGGTAGAAGACCTAAAGTGTGGATGGATTGTGTGAAAGAGGATATGCGTAAGAAAGGTGTGAGTTCAGATATGACGGCTGACACAGATGTATGGAAGAGTAGGGCATACTGCGCCGAAACGGCATAGGGAAAAGGTGAGGTTGTTGATCTCTTTATAAACGTAAACTGAGTCAAAAGTGTACACCTAATCAAGCAGTCATATGTTTTATTTGACATTATGTAACGTAGGGTGACAAGTCCTGTCTCTGAAACGTCAAAGATAGGGTGTTACTTAGTTATCACGAAGCCGACGGATTACATTAAAGAGATGAAAGGTGTTTTTACAGGCATGAATTTTAAATTGCATTTGCGGTGTTCCGCCTCTAACGCCTTGAGTTTGTTTTGGCGTAAACAAGTTTTGTTTGAAGATTTTTTATCGACTTAAATATTGCTTTTCGGTATAAGAAATTTATGATATTTTATAAATTTAATTTCGCTGATACAATATATAGAAAGAACTAAGAGCATAAATTCTTTTAAAATTACTCTCGTCTAAATTAAAAAAAAAAACGTATTTAAACATACATTAACTATCGAATAACATGCTTCTAATGTGTTACAATATTATTGTAAATCAAAATTTGTGCAAGGCTTCGCAATATTTTTTTTAAACATTCAATAGTAGTACCAAACTTAGATTATTAATTAAGGTATCAATAGCTTTAATAATAAAGCTTTCTAGAAGCTGCAGGATAATACTAAAGTAATTCTCCGCCGAAACTGGCTTCAAGCCAAGGTCGATAAACCCTTTTGTGTACGCAGAACATACGCGCATACCAACACCATATATTACCCTTTCGCTACCGCAGTACACGTGCCCCAGAACCCCAGAACAATTCAATTCCAATCTAAATGCTTTACAGTTACGATTCAATTTACAATTTGATTGGAAAACGTATGTAAATAAAGAGGGATGTATCCTAAACAAATATACTGGGTGTCGCGGATGCTGACTGAGACCGGTATTAAATGGTCCGTACGGTTAGCTGGCACTTTGTTTTGTGGTGTAAAAAACAATGCAATTTAACATAGCTATAGGTCAAGTTATATTGGCTGGTAAAAGGAAGGTTTAGATTTTTAAATATGGCTTTTGGCTTCCCCTGCGCGCGGTCTGTTTGTATGCGAGTGAATTAGTCGTTTTTAATTATTTTGTTGTCATTATTTTGATATTAATTAGATCAGTTGAGTTAATTAAATGTATAATAATTTAAATAATGAACAATGCAATTATTTTTAATGAAACGAATCATTTTATTAAATAACTATAAGTACATACTGTATCGCCCCTGGTGGGAAAAAGACGTGTTGATGATGCTGATACAAGGCTATATATGTTTGTTACCAGATTTCTATACAAAGTTATATTATGCGTAAGCTAACGGCAGTGTAAAGGAATTTAATATCTCTCCCACCACTCGATACCGTGCTGCGCGCATTGATAAAAAGCAAATAAGCAACCTGCATACAATATTTATAGCCTATCCTATGCATTCGGGGACCAAAGTCAACTTTATAAAGCTTTCCTACGTTTAATTCTCGCGATATCCAACCGTATCCTGTCGGAATAGAGTTCTGAAGGTAATAAAAAAAGTGTTCACAACGCTGCTTTGCCGGTGGACTATAAAGGCAGGCATTCATGTCCCGTGAAAGCCTGTCGCATAGACAAGCGCGGTACAGCCGCCGTAAAAATGATTTATATCGGTTAGATGTCTTATCGCTGTATGTCGAACTTTCGAAGTTGGATCGTGTTTTGAGATAAAGGATGTGTCGATTATTGGACTCTAGAATAAGATTCAGTGTCTTGTACTTTGTATACAGGATGTTTTTGCTACCAATTTTTGTAGATAACGTTTTAAACTATTAATAAAAGTGTTTCGATGTTCATTTTAAGTTACACTGATCATCTATCACAAGATCGATTTATAGCTGACATTAATTCGCTGCTAATTAATTCGTTTTATACTAATTGGTTCAAATGCAATCATTAGAAACACACATGTACGCACTACTTAAAAAATGTATTATTATATAAGTGAAAATATGTACATAAAGGTATGGAACACCAGGGCACTAGCACAAATAATTCATTACTTAAAAGAGTGTCACTGCATCTGATTATTTTTAATAATATGTATGTTAAAGAAATTATGAAATTAGAAAAAAAAACCTGTAGAAAAACGTGTACAGTTTAAACGGTGATCGAGAATTATGTATGTACTACTTTTTTTATATAAAGTGAATCCATTACAATGATTCAATATTGATAACTTATGACAGTTAAAACTCTTTGGTCACAACAGCTGATAGTTCGAAGTTACTTAACTTTGCTATTATTACTCTTGTTGAATACTTAATAACAATATACCATTACAATATTAAATGTCAAACGCAACAGTTATCTTAAGGCGATCACGTACAATGGAGGCGATTGGAAAAGATTAACTCGATTGTAAGCTGTAATCTTATTATGAGCTGTTTAAAAATTCAGCGGAATGAATGAGTGAATGAAACCATTCAATGTTCTAGATCTTTCAAATATAATATTACCAATGATTTTATATAACCTATATAAAGAATAGCTACGGATTTCTCGTTAAATAACATAAAATAAAGAAAAAAACCGGTCACAGTTACACTGTCAGACGCAATTCATTTCCGTAAATATTAAACGATATTTCGATTTCGGGATTGAATACGGACCTTTAGCAGACAATGTAGATACACCTCGGGTCCGCACTGCCTGCCTGCATTTTAATTTCCGTCCGAGCGTACCTAGCCGATGCATAAATTCACACGAAGATAAATGTACGTATATGTACAGTCGCCTTCATTCACAGTGTTCTACTTTAAAGCTATAATCCTTTGAGCGTCTGATACGTTGGATAAAATTGGTGATAATACTGTATCCAGTATGCTATGTAGTTTTAGGTAAAATGCCAACCTAAAGTTGTTTTAATTGATTTAAACATTAATAGCACACTAATAGTTTATTTATAAAAGAGTTTAAGTGAGCTTTCAAGTTAGTGGCAATATTTCTGTAACAGGAATACCGCGTAAAAATGCGTCTGTACTTGTATTTACGGTCTAAACACCGCAGTAGGCGCTCTCTCCGAGCACTTCCAGTAGCTTTACACACCCCGCTTATCAGATGTATTGTCCGCACGCACAACTTATGAATACTCCGCGTCCTACACGCCTGAACTTTCACAGATATCGCCGCAACTAACTGTCTTTAATAAGGATAATCCATTGCGAAGCTACCTACACTCCCGACACGCAATACCGTAGCGCACATAAGTTATGTCTATTTAATTACATAATTTATACTACATTTTGAATTTTTCAATATTTACTCCACTAACATCGTCGTATTATCCACACGTCGCCCTCTGCTGGGTAGAGGCCTCGCTCAAATAGGTTCTCGACCGATCTCATCCAGGATACACCTGCAAACTTGACCGGATCATTTGACGGGAGGACTACCCACTGTGTCGACCATTATCATTTATTTTATTATGCTCGATGGATTTGACCCTTACATTACAATATGACATTCTACACTAGCCAATATATCGTGTTGCAGATCGATATGTCGAAAGGTTTTAAGTACCAAAGGCATTAGTTTCCACTTATCAATACTTAGTTTATCGGACGGCATATTCGTTAGTGTTCGGGAATGTGTAACGATACACACGGCCCGACAGTTCCGCGCGCGACAACAAAAGCTGTAGCCTCGTAATACTAATACTTCACGCATTTAACTAAAACAAAGAAACTCCTTGTTAACCGAAAACAAAAGGCGGCGCTGTAATGTGGCCGTCGCGTGATTAAACTTTTAAAAGGAAACAAAACATAATGAGCAAAAAGAATAATGTTTAATAGCGTAAGTGGGAATGAAAGTTAACGCGACTTTTGTTTGTTTTAGATTTTTCGGTTACAACTTCCCCTGTTGTATGTGGAACGTTTGTTGTTTGTGAAATTTTAACGTATTTTACATGTTACGAAGAGACACCGAACAATATTTTCTTGTATTTGTCATATTTATGATTTATATACATTATTGAAATTCAAAATTGAATACCACGTACCGGAAGACGGAGGACGGATAACTACGGAAGGAAGGTAGGCCTATGTCCAGCAGTGGGCCGACAAAGGCTAAAAATATTGGTTATAATAAAGTTCACTGACATTTAGGTTCTTAGATTTTTATCGATTTCTCTACCTCAAAAGTTTTAATAAGTATAATAAAGAAATTATGGGTACTGAATATTTTTATCAGGTACAAATTCCAGACGGTTTATAATTATAAAATGTCACTTTATTATAATTTTTAAAAACCCATTACTGATATCTTATTTTATTCATAATGATTAATAAATGTAAATTTAAAAAAGTAAGTCGATATGATTGTGGGGATACGAAAAAAATCTCATACAAATGACGATGCTATTGAACAAGGTTTGACAGTTGGTGTCAAAGAGATTGTAGTTAAATTGTCCGCCAACTAACTACAGATAGAGAATACTATATAAATTAGAAACATAATGTAATAAAGAAAAAGTTGATACCTTACTCCTCTTCGATATATCCATTGGAAACAAAAGGATTTATCTCGCAGTGGAAGATTCCAATGATTTCATAACAATGGATATAATCCATCAATAAATTCGAAACATATCCTGCGTGTTAAGATTAACAACTTTGATCGTGGATTAGACAGATGACAAGTGGCGGCGCAGCGCGGCCGTGATGTGAACTAATTGGCGTTGCGCTGCAGTTCGTCCGTCCGAACGGTCGTGTATAAAGTCTTTTGCATGATATCATTATAATTATTTTATGCTTATTTTAAGGAAATAATGAAAGAAATTAATTACGCGATGTACTAGCGAATTAGCTGTACGTATATATTTTGCGAAAATAAAAAAAAGAACGTAGTAATTTTATCCGCTCTCGTTTTACCTCAGTGTATTAACGTTGATTCCTATTGTTACCACGTATAACACTGTTCTTTTCATCTTGAAATATCCTAGCATTTCCCTACATATAGCATGTGGTGTACAAACTGTCGGGGGCGGTCGAGTCTTTAGTGATTAATGACGGCAACCCCACACTATCGGAGCGCGTCCGCTGCCCAGATAACCGTCTTGATTGGCCCACATAACTCCTGGCATATGGTATGTTTGCAGATCGCATGTTTTGACCACCGTCGATGTTTACAATGATATGTTTACCTTTTTGCCATAGATAAATCGCAATAACTTCTTTATAATGTAGATTATGAAATAAAATTTACCTTGCATCCATAAACAAAACAAAAATTCTCACACAAAAATAATTTTGTAAGGATATTAGATCGCTGATTGATATCTTCTATTAAAGTACGAAGCAAATGATTTTTGCTATTGATAGCAAAGCGACCATAACCCAATTGTAGGCATTGAAATGGATCACAATCGAAACGAATCAATTTACTATGTTTGATTGTACATATAGTAGAACGAATCAACGCACCTTATGTTTGTAGGAGTGGCTTTGTTGATGTAATTTTATCAGGCAACAACGAACAAGGCGTACTGTGAAACGATTTGAAAGGTACGTGAAATTTGACAAAAAAATTGACCACTTAGCGCTTGAAAGCCAATAGGCTAAAGGATTTCAAAATTGCCACAGCTTATAGAGCTAAACGGTCGAATGTTGAAACAAAACAATCACTGGGACTCGCCAGCCTCCAGCGCTGCAGTCGACTCGATGCGCTCCGAAGCCCTGCTAAGCCTCGCTACCGAATAAAACTACGCAAATAACAGCGTGCAGCTTTATACCGTTTAGACGTAGTCACAAATGTTTCGTAGTTCGATTCGAGTGAATAACAAGTTTATAAAAACAGTTAAATAACTTTATAAACGAATACCCTGTTTGAAAAACTAATTAGTGCATTACACTTACGACAAATTTAAGGCTATATGTTATCACGCTAGTAAACTTAAGGAGTGGGTATTTAAGAGTGAGAAAAAAGGTAGATTCTAGAATTTTACGCTGGTTAAGCCACCGATACTGCTAGTTAATTTCTTTTTTTATTTTCACGTCGTTAACCTCTGACTTATATCCGAGACCTTATTTCATTTTTCTGTATATTTTGATTTTGTATTTTGTTATATAACTGATCAATAAGCTAGTTAATTGTATTAACCAATATTTTTGTGAAATTGTAATTGAATTAAGTTCATTATTGTCCACTTATAGTTTCGAATCTCGCCTTATTTATAACTGTTGATGATTTATATACGCTGGTTTAATTAGTGCTTCTTTAAGAAGTAAGTGTATACTCAGACCTTTTTTAAAACAGTAATAAGGTATCTTACGAAACTGTATTTTAAATGTTAACATTGTTACATCAGACTTGATGACAATTTCACTTCACTTAATAAAGCAGAAACATTAAAAAAAAACTTCATAAACTTACTTAAAACTTTATTTTTAGTAGTTTATTTATAAGAACTAAAACGCTTGACCACGATCACACCTGATTCCAAGATGGTACGCACTAGTTTTGTAAGTACGTATTCACTATACTCTTGAAGGCCCCCACGTCGTACTATCTAATGTAACATTAACATTATACTAGTAATAAAAATTAAGTTTCGGATGTCCAGGGGCGTCGACGACCACGTTTGTGATCTCACCGCTCGTTTGCCCCGTTCTCTCATAAAAAAAAAAAAACATTTTTCTTCCTCAATATATCTGGCAACAAAAATGTCAACAAAATAGCAAACAAAACTTTTCAAATGAACATTATTGTACCGTTGTTCAGTAAAACAGAAAAATAACAGTAATTACCGCAAGGCAAATTCCCGCCAACGGAGTAACATGTGACAGGCGCGGTCCCCAGTTAGGGCGGGCCGCTCCCAAATCCTTACATTATTTTAATCACACTCGGTACCCTGGTCGGCTTTAATCACGCTTTGTAGATAGACAAGTGCTTGTTAAAGCATATGCAACTCTAACACTCCGAAAATTAAGATTATATTACCATAAAACAGGAATCAAATTAGTGTGAAGCGCTAAGCTTGGCAATTATAGTCGTTGTTGCTGATATGGTCGGTCGTGTTCACGTTTAGACGCATTCGTTTGCTGGTTAATGTGAACTATGCTTATTCATTTATCTTCTTTTTAAACTCTATTATATTGATTAGGGATATTACGCTGCCATATTGATCGTGTGGCTCAGTCGAAATCATCAGCCTTGCAACAACTTTACGGCTGTGTGGATCTCTCTCTCATCTCTCTCATGGAAGAACTTCCAGCCGAGTTGCCGACTGACTTATGACAGTCAGTAAGGAATGATGGAGATAGTGAATCACTTAAACAAAACTAAAAGATTTTTTTTACGTCGTATGATAATGTATAAGGTCATTTTCGGGTAATTGTCAAAAAATTCTTGACCATACTTTTAATAATAAATTAGATTAAAGGTTACTGAAATACTTAGCATTGACTGATTTTAAATTATTGTGTTGACACAAAATGTTATCATTTGTTTAACAGCTAAGTGGCGTTTTCATATTTCTTGACACAATACCGTTACCTCGTTAAGTGACTTGTAATGTACGTCAGTGGTTGTTGGTAAAAATAAATTGTGATTAATTATTGTTTTACGACAAAACTTTTAAAATTTCAGATGTACTTCAATAATGAACTCTGAGTGTTCGTTTTCACTGACGAAATACTGATAATGATAATTGCTAAAAATGTTTTTAATATCATTAATTTCAGTAATAATTGTAGTTTGTTTATGGTTAAGGTTTTAGATTGTATGCGTTGTAAGATGTTACAGAATATGGATGCGTTACTTTTAGGCCACTATAGATGTGACACCAATAGAAAGTTATTACGGTTAGATTTTCGTCTTATATTTGAAAACGTTTTGATGACGTCACAGTTATAACATCTACATCTCCGTTCTCCCCTCGCTTTGGTTGCCTTATTAAACATTTCTTCAGATCCTTGACACAAATATCTTTCAAGAGAAAATTTGAAGTGTACTTGAAAGGGTACAGTTTTTTAATATTATTCTTGGAAAAATCTTAAAGGAAAAAATTCAAGACAGTCATAGACTTTGGGGTTTACAATTAAGAAAAGAAATAAGATCATAGTGACATCTTAAATATAATATGATTATTATATCCTGGATGGAGACGGCCAAGGTTCAATTGTGGTGGCAATCTTTGGAGGAGGCCTACGCCCAGTAGAGGGAGACGTGTGGTTTATATAATAAAGATAATACATCCAGACAGATTCTTCTAAAATATATTAAAACATTAAAATCCTCAATGTAATGAATATGTATAATTCTAGAGATTAATTAAATTAAGCTCAATTTACCACAAGACTACAAACGAAGAAATGGGTTTTTTCGTCAGACGAAACGCTCACCCCTTGTGGAGGGCGAACCCTTCTGTAAGACGGCAACTGGCTAGACAACGACATAAATACGAAGGGGCATCTTTTAATTTGGTCTAGAGAGCTCGTAAGAACGTTAATACTAAAGTTTTAAGCCGAAACACAGTTTGAGTAGAAACCTTACCTACATACAGAATTAATTTTATAAGAATTTATTTGTTTGTTTTATAATTGTGTTTTGTTTAAGTTGAATTGATACCATCAACTTTATTTTTTTAGTCCCTTTTTGTTAAATTTACTTTCGCTTCACATACAATCACATGTAAACAATGTTTCCTTTTATTTCGTTTCAGGTTGCTATTTTACATACAAATTCTTTGTATTGAGAGAAAAAAAATCTTGTTAAATAAATGACACTCAGTCATAGTTAAAACAGTTGTACAAACAGAGTTTACAAGAGCCATTATTTTGCATTAATCCCCTCCATTATGCCGGGAGCTGTAACAACAAAACACTCGACTTTTTGCAACGTGACCGTGGGGTATGCGAATTAGTATCGCAACAGTGGTCAGGGGTCGGGGGCTCGCGGGTGGTTAGGGGGCTTGTAAAAAATACGAAGACCGCATGGGGAGAGAATTAAGCTCGACCGCTCTTTGCTGGTTCCGTTTTTTGATCAATGATACACAATAAAAATTGAAGACTGTTATAACACACAGATCACAGACGATTAAACAGTTTCATGTAAAATTTTAAATCATATTTTCGATGAAAGTGATTCAAACGTCCACTCCACAATAGATTTATTCAAATGTCTCTGTTCTTAGGCGCATAAATATACTATACCAGTACTATGCCATATAATTACGCTAAATGGCCAGGTACTGGATCCAGACATTGGTAATTACGCAATTTTCAATGGAGTCGCGGTCTGCGTTGGGGCAGCGGTCATAAAGGTTGCGAACCCCTCGTATTAGTCGCATTTTTTGTCCTTGCTTATTTCTGGACGTCCCCTTACCGAACAATAGCACGTGTAAGGAATGCTGCTAAATGTGAAGCTATTTGCGACCGTGCGAAACTTTATAGGTTCTAGATTGTTTAAAATGTTGTATAGTTTAACCAAATATACAAAAACTTGTCTGTACTATAGTACCTCGCAACTCTTCTGGTACTGCATACTCTCAGACCACCTTAAAGTTTTATAACAATCTAAAGTTAACAGGGATTTACGGCAATACAATAAAACAATAAACATCATTCCCTGCAGGCGTTATTTTGGTCACCTCATTAAATATCTCATTGGTAATACTTTCGACTTATGCGCGTTTAAATCAGTTTGATATTGCGCGTTTATAGAGTCGTAAATCAGCGTACGTGGAAGATTTATTATTATAGCACGTTGGAGCCACACATTACGTGCGATACAATTCGGTCATTGTCAGTATTGCCTGTTCGGTACATCCGTTTGCAAATTCATTACGGCGATGGCGCTAACAGCATTATCTGTTGTTAAATAGTTTTTCAAAATTATTAAGTTAATCTCTCATGCAGATGCTTCCCACAGTCGCATTGTGCAGTAGTCTGATCCCATGGTATTTCGTAACCCTTACGACTTAGAGTCCTTAGAGAAGCGAGAGTACCTCTTTTATAAACGTCGACAACGGATGTCAATGGGCGTCGATGAACACCTCTTTGTTTCCGCCTATCGTTTGCTAATTCTATAATATAAAAAAAAAACTAGCTGTCCACGTATAATTAATAAAATTTAATTAGTACTCTATTCGTTAATTTTCTTATCAATCTCTGTTACAAATTTTTGTTTTGATTTCTTTTCGATATTGGCACAATGTCAGCTTCACTTTATCGCTACAGAAAGACAGGTACGCTCAATTTTGTACGTAGGAGCTTCTACGCTTTGCAACATCTCTGACTCACCGATGTTAATTCTAGGCTCGTTTACAGTTTACACCAACCTATAATTTATGACATCCGCTACTTAGTATGATACAAAAAAATTAATTTTATCAGTTTTTAGCTAATGCAATTTACAAGCTTGGTAATCGAGCTTAGAGTACGTGTCATCTATACGTGTAACGGAAAATGTCAATGTTGGTATTTAATTTGAAAGATGACAAGAAAGTATACTTAACACGTTGAATGCTATGTTTCTCGTATGAAGGTAAACCAGTGAGTCAGCGCTGAATGGGTTAAGATTGTGTTTGAAAAATAAGTTGCTCCAAGATTCTGGTTACGTTTATAAAAATGTATGGATGCAAGCGATGGAGTTACAACATAATTAGATTTTATTTTGTAATAAAAAATATTTTTGATAACACAATGTACAGTACAGAGTGTAGGTGCCAGAATTAAGTATGTTCTTATATAAAATATTGCTTAGCAGTGTACGACCTTAGGGTGATGATGATGACGATGGTGGTGGCGATGGTGATGATGGTGATATCGACACATCTTCATCAATTTTCCCGATAGTCTGTTATATTGTTGTTTTGAAACAAAGAGAGTTAAAACAATTTTTTTTTTTGTATCTACAATAAATCAAAAAGTAATAATGTTATTTATTGAATTTTATATAAAATAATGGTTTAGTGGGCAGATGAAGAGGGTCGATTTCAATTACAATTACGAGGATCCTCGATAACTAACGGGTACATAACCCAGGTGGGCGTACCTTTTGACTTATTATCGAACATAAATCCGTAATGATTGGCCGTCTTGATAGACGAGCATTACAAGACTGACGGTGTAAATGAGGCGACTGTAAAGCATCTTTTCCACTAGATATGTTTTCCAACCACTAAGAACATCGCCAGCGCAGTTAGAAAGCGTTTGATCGGATCAGACGGAACTCAACATTCCAGGTTCGATCCCCGCCATGTACTTATGTTTACGATTTTTTAATTTTATATGTAAATTATCTGACGCTCTTACGGTGAAGGAAAACATCGTGATGCAACCTACTCGTATCTGCGAAGAAATTCAAAAATGTGCGTGAAATCAACCAACACGCATTTGGCCAGCGTTGATGACCCCTAATAATAAGACAAGCTCTGAGCACCTCGGTAGGGACGGGTGAGTTGGTGATGATGATGTTTTTCTACTGAGCGGTTTCATTCTATATAAGGGTCGTGGTCGCATCGCTGTTGACTTACCTGGTATAAAAACAATACAATAATAACGAATACTATTCAATACTAAATCTAACCACCAATATAACTGACAGCATGTGCATTGCTAGCATACGTTCTAGACGCTTGCGCCCAATCCCACGATAGTTGCGCTGGTGGAAAGTAGGCTTGTCTTTCAGACATCGTTCCCGGTGTAATGCGTTGGCAGTAATGAGTGAGCGGTTGTCGTGGGACGGACAATTTGTTCGAGCGAATACGAGCTCTTCCTGATATCGTGGTATGAACACTGACTTGCTCTAGGGTTACAGTACCCTGAGGATGTCACTCAGTAACGAGTAACTGTGCGTCTCCACTGCTGTGAAACTTGTGCCAGACATATTGTTATCCTTGTTTTATCAAAGAGAATGTAAGGGATGGAAATATTTAATATTATATATTAACAGTGAAATGCCGTTCTGCATTAGAACTCGCTTTTTAAATTAGTTTAATATTTGAAAACTGTGATCTCACCTTGTACTTATCACTTCCCACTTTTCGTTTAATACTATATTTGTTCCTTTGCATCCAGAATACTGTATCCTTAGTTTTGTTGTTAACAGGGAAGGCAGCGTGGCCGAGTGGTCTAAGGCGCTGGTTTTAGGCACCAGTCCGAAAGGGCGTGGGTTCGAATCCCACCGCTGTCATAATCCTTTTGTTGAATCTTCGCCATTAATCTTATTAATGCCTAATCATGTGTTAGAATTAGGATTTCTTTGGGAGATATATAATGAAACTTTTAACGTACTCAATATAAAAACAGACATTTTTTTTAAATATCAACAAATTTTTGTATCCACTAATATTTCTAATACACTAACCAAGCTCTAGGCTTGTTAGGATATGGTTTACAATAGTCGAATGGGATTCGAACTCTCGACCACTTGATCGGAAACCTTTCTAGTTCTAACGTGTAGTTAAATCGAGTACCATCTGTTAGTTAGTTGAAAAAGGCTTCGATGTTAAAGTTAATTTAACTGGAACAGAATAAGAGAACACATACGTGTGTTGGCGCGAGAACTGTCGCGTCGCTGATAACAGCTGCGTGTGGCTGATAACGCACACTTGCTCTGATTAAAATCCGGCTCGATGCGAGCTCGTGGTGGACAGGTGCAGGTATCATCAGGTCAATACGTCTTCATTGATGGTCTACCCTACATCAGTGACAAGACCTGGTCTTCTTTTTTGTTATTAATCAATTTGAACGCCTCCCCAGCCTCGCGGTTCTTGCTCTTTTTTGCTCTATTTACATTCATACATCACGTATGAGCTGCCGGGCACTGGGCCGCAGCATCCCGTGTCCTGTCGTTGGGAAGTCTGTGCCCTTAAGTCGGCACGCTGGCCGCGCGGGCTGGCGACTGGGGACTTTAACGTCGTACCCAGGACCAGCTGTTGATGATGATGATGATTACGTGTGACTTCCTGAATTTAATTTATATCTACTTATATACGATATTATTTATTTTTTAGTTTTTGTATTGTGTCAGTGGGACGACAACGTCAGAGGGCCTTCTGTATTTTGACCAGTCCTTCCGTGATCGCTGCGGCTCCGTTTCTGATTGTCATGTTTATATATATATATATATTGTAATAAAAATATTAGTAGATTTTTGTTAATTTATTAATATTTCTTGTGATCATCTCGGTATGCTTGAACAAGCGTGTGTTAGGATATGGTTTATGACAATAGTCGAATTGTTTGAATCGAAACCATAAACGCTAGATAGGTAGTCTGTATCCATAACCATTAGGCTATTGGCGTTTCTGATTTTTTTACATCGGTGCACACACAGCATTGGCTATGAATTTGGCGGTTGCATCTTGACAGTTGGTTGGAGACGTTTGTTGTCGGAGGCCCAGACACGCTTCGGGTCGCTGCGCCACTCTAGTTAGTTAGTTATCTTGACAGTCGCGCGTGTAGTACGCGCAGACAGGACCTGGTTGCTACACACAGTAACGTCTCCCGCGCCGTCCGCCACCCAAGACCCGGCGGCCCGCGGGACCGGACCTTCACAACTGTGTTACCTTGATACTAAGGTTCACCATATCCTCCCCATTGAGGGTCTACCTGCCCCACATCAGTGACAAGACAAGATTTTTTTTGTCCTCTCTTGATCATTGTGGGCGCCGCGGGAGCATGAGTTGTGACACCGCGACGCCCGCTGACCACCGGTGAAGGCGGCAAGAAACTGCCGCCTTCTCCCCATTCCCTTCCGTCTAGCGGGAGCGCCCGAGAATCCTCCTCGCGCTCCCGCTCTGTCTCCTCCGTTGTTTTTATTACTCTTTCGCAGAAGCACCACATGGTCTCACAGCTCCTCTCACCCCCAGCATGGCTCAACCACGCTGGGGAGCGAGAGGTCGCTGCCGACTGTCGCGCTCATCGGACCAGGCGGGGCACACCCTCTGAGGTGCGGCTGACAACACCTGGTTGCTAAACGTCAGAGTACAAAATCTCGACCCTTCACACACAACTCAGACGGGTACGACTTGAGAATGGAGTTTAACACTAAATTCTGTGTAAGACTGACACCGCGATCGGTTCCGATTGTACCGTTTAGTGACGTCAGTACATATCAGACACGACCTTACTCTTCTCTAGCACGTCTCCAGCGGTCTGCTGCCGTTGTAGCCATCACCATTGTGCTCATCAATTGTAACTCGGCACAGTGTGCCCGGCACCGCAGCGCGCCGAGTCGCGGACCAGGTAACAAGTGAAACGAAACGAAAAAACAAAATGGCTGCAACAAAAACACGGCGCGTCACCGAGTCACGTGACTCTAGGAAGCGCGCTGTAGTACGTAGCTGGTTGATCTGTATTGACGAAAATCAATAAATTATAAACAGTTATTAAAATTACATTTAATATGTTAGTTTGATCATTCTATTAATTTATTTTTAGTTTAGAATTTTTTATATTTAATTATATCTTTGTTTTTGTTAATGTAAATTTGTTTATTGATTCAATTAAATAATAACAAGTTTGTATGTAAATATTTCGTATATTTAATATCTTCTGTGTTAAAAGCCATGATTTAATTTGTATGTATATAGATATAGTGAAATATATGTTAAAATTTTATAATGAAACAGTTTGAATATATGAATATTAGAAAAAAAAACATTCATTATATTTAAGTAAATGAATAAGGAAAATTTAAAAATACTGTACATACAGAACGAATTAATTTTTGTATTGTTGAATATCAAGTAAATATAGAATATTATATTTTCTTAATATCTTAACTAGAAACCAAACAAATTACTAACTAAAGTTCAATTGTTTGAAACGGAAAAACTTGTTTTTTTTTTATTCAATCATAATTTACGTTTTTAAAGATTCAAAGTTACTATTGGCGGCTATATATTTTAATAATCATAGGTTACTACATGTGTTTACTAGAGTCAATATATTATCTTATAAATACAGCTACATACCTAAGCGCGTTGCGAACCCTTCTCGGTGCGGTGGGAGGGAGACGGCGAGCGTGCGAACGAGACGAGAGATTTCCGACTTGAGTGTCATTGAGTTTCTTGCATTTATATATATTTTTTTTTTGTCGCAAATTAATTTTCCGTAATTCAATTTTAGTTGACTTGGATGTAATACACAATAAATGTATATCACATCGAATAGATGAGACGATCACGAAATGAGAGAAAAGATAAATGGAAAAGTATATTTTTTTTTCTGTAATTTAACAAGGTAATGAGATTGACGACTATAGAGGCTGAAGGTGTATGAAAGATATGGTAGAGAAGTCAGTTCAGATGAGCTGACAGATGTATGGAGTACTAGATGATGGTACAGGTGAAGAGTTTGTTGAAGTAACGTAACTATAATTATATCTAAAAGCATTAAAGCCAGGGTTTAAATAATACATTAAATAAATACTTACGTAATTTCATTAGAAATTAAATCCCTTTGTCGACTTTCTAAGCCTCCTAAGTCGTAAGTGAAGTGAAAAAAAAACCTTTATTATTAGGCTATGTGTTCATCCAGACTGTGTTCTACATGTATGACAAATTTCATACAGCTCCATACAAGCGTTCGGGAGATATATAACAACAAACGTTTTCAATATTAGTAAAGTTTTTGGTAGTGTTAATTATTTATACCAGTATTAATATTGAAATGAATAATAAAATGATTGCCTAGTAAACAGTAGTAAATGCTTAGTAAAACAACTAATAATGATTACGTTAAACCAGATGTTGCGAAACTTCACTTCCCTAACACAATAGTAAATGTTGATAAAAAAAAAACAAATAATAAAAATTCTAATTCGACTCCACGGTTTCCGTTGAGCCGGTGAAAAAATATCGGCCGGCGCATACTGCCGTGTTAGGGTTGACACTTTGATATAATTATTATTATTAAATTTATATTTAATTTATTAAAACTTTTGTTAGACATTTCACTATACTACTTATAAAACGGCTTAAGTCACGTGCAACTCGGTGTCAGTACCGACTAGTTTCGAGTCCATCGGGGACTCTTCAGGGTGAGTGGGATTGGTACTATAGCGCGGTCGTTCCGTCGCTCACTGTGCTCACTCAGTCAGTGACCGAGTCACACCGACCTACCACGATTATATTTTAGTTAATTTGACGTAAACAGAACTTTTAAATACTATTAATGTGTACAAAATATAAAAAACTAACTTCAGGAGAAATAGGCCAACTGGTTTGTCGTATTTTTTTCCCGTCGTTCGTGTATTTACGAAGAAACAAAAAAATACATTTACAGAATTGAACAAAATAAAACAAAACAGTTTTTGGTCAGGTGTTAATTATTTATCTGTAGGTTATGGCTTTTTTTTTTTTAATAAAAGACTAGTAAATTTTAGTTAATTTACTAATATTTCTTATAACAATTCCTGGTAAGCTTGAAAAATCTTGTATTAGGATATGGTTCATAATAGTCGGATTCGAACCCACTAACGCTAGATCGATAGTCCATACCTTTAACCACTAGGTCATTGACGCTTCAAGTTCAATGCTATTTATGGATACAATTGTGGTGGGATTCTTTTCGTGTGACCTCAATGAAACGCCGTATTTCTTGATTTAGTATATTGTCACTGCTTTAAACACTTTAATGAACAATTATATAAAAAATCAGTCAAGGTCCCCCACACATACTTCGTCTTTCGTTCATATATCTGTCATCTTCTCATCTGTCATTCTCACTTCATTCGCTCTCCCTCGTTCACTCGTTCCGTTCCGCTCACCGCTTTCCTTCCATTCCTTCATTATTTAATTACTGACTCACGACCACCATACCTACTCACCCTGTAAAGAGAAGCTTTGTCAAAAAAAATGTTTTTAAAATAGATGAATTTTATTATTAATACGTAAGATCAATTGTCAAGAAGAAGTTGAGTTTTTTTTTTTTTTAGTTAAATTAATAAATATTTTTTTGTTTTAATTATTTATACATTATGTATATGTAGATATATACGTTATGTATAGTTGAATTCATATTGTATATGTTTGCGTTCGATTGTGTAACAAAACAATGGTCGAGTGACGTGTATCTCGATGAGTTGAACATTCTTTGCGTTGAGTTATGATAATAAATTACTTTTATAATATAAGAATTCGCCAATATAGCGAAGTGGCGGTCCATTGATATCGCGTACGTTGATATATCAACAGAGGAGGAGACGAACAGGAGAACGATGCTTCAACACGCGTCCCCTTCCCTGTAAAATACGAAGTGTAGGCTGTTGTGGGTCGTTTAGATGATTTACCTGTTGAACAGAAGGAGGATATTTTCTCAAGGCGTCCTCTCCCGTGTCGGGTAAAAACTGTGGTAGTCTGTAATATGACATTTTAACAATATTATTGTCTATTCAAAGTAGGTTCGGGACAAACAAGGTACAGTCAAAATTGTTTCGTAAAAGAATTGATTGTTATTAATTTATAATTTCTGTCTACATTTGAATATAATTTGAAAACAATTAATTAAAAAAAAAATAATAATAAGTAATTATATAAATAAATAGTAGTGACAGCCCTGTGCCCTCGCGGCTGTCTCGTTCGTCGCACAAGGTGGCAACTGAAAACCCCAACATGATATCACAATATTAAATGGTTTTTTAGTATCGTAAAACATTTTAATATTCATAATAATTATTATGTTGTTTATAACAAATTATCGTCACTTACTATTTTAATGTAAAAAAAAATAGTAGATTAAATATGATATTTTTAATGACATACTATCTCTGTGCCTTTATCTAGATTCTATTAGTCTTTAGAGTTATGTTGCTAACAAGTGCATCAGCCGGGGAGGAGCGCGGGCGGGGCCCGCACATTTTATCGTGCCATACATTCCCATAACATTGCAATACATACTTATTAATTTCGTATCACCTCAACCAGTATCTCATTATCATCAACTCATCACAGTCCGCTACAAGTTACTTTGTACCATTCAAATAATATTAGTAAGATATATTTAAAAATAATGAATAAAAATTCTCAGTTGCGCTGTTCTCGCTGTGAGCGGTTACATTACGTAGGACGCGACGTCGACGCGACCGACACCTCTTGATACTTGCAATATTTTATTATAAATTATTTCCCGTTTTTTTTTTTATAATAATAGTA
>JAODUI010000002.1:1968824-1985775 GCA_027563995.1 Papilio gigon | reverse complement strand
CCTACCCTATTATTAGGGGTGACTAGGCCATAGTCAACCACGCTGGCCCAGTGCGTGTTGGTTGACTTCACACAAATATTTGAATTTCTTCGCCGATATGTGCAGGTTGCATCACGATGTTTTCCTTCACCGTAAGTAATATCTGAGATGCTGGATGAATATTCTTTTCCTTTTATAATTGTAAATAACCATTCGAAAGATTCGTTGGTATTGTGTATAGATATTAAAAATCATTATTCTCTTTGAATACAAGTTAATTTATAATATATTTACGTCTTGTCAATAAACGAAAGTCAGAGAATCTTTAGATATTCTATTAACATTAATCAACAAATACAGGCATTAATAAATCACGTGTCCCCGAGATATAATTAAACACGGAAGCTCGTTAGGATGAATTACGTAAAACAATTTCAGGATATTTTATTTCGTTTCAGTTAACAAATTATTGCTCGCCTGAAATATTTAAAGGGAAATATTAATTTCAGTGTAAAGGAAATTGTAACATCCGTCCCAATTAGGCTCGCTTTCATATAAAGTGTTTGTTTTCTATGTACGAACATAATTACATGGAGGGAAGCAAACGCTGGAAACTATCATCTAAAATAATTTCTACAGTTAATATGTAGTTTCTATAACCTACTACTTCAAACTATTTTACCTTCAGATAATGTTAAACAATTTGAATACGTTTAGATCAACTTGGACTTCGGATGGTCGCAGCGCGAAACGCTCGTACTTGGGACGGCCAAGTGGTCGACGCCCGGTTGGCCGTCCCAGGTATCGTTGGGTAGACGAGGTAGAGAAATACCTGAGAGAGCTGCAAGTCCAGTACTGGGTCGCGATGGCGCGGGATCTGGTTAGTTGGCAACTTCTATTGTCGGAGGCCAAGACACGCTTTAAGTCGCTGCGCCACTCTACTTAGTTAGTTAGTTAGATTAAGTTATAGATTTTCGAAATTGACATTTGTATGCTATTTGTGCAGCGTCCCTAGCGCTCAGATAGTAAGACTTTGTCGCTGTTAATCCGAATATTTTTGTACTAACCTCACTGATCAAACTTAGCGAAGCAAAGTCATTTATTGCTTGTCACCTTTTTTATTTTGTTAAAAAAGTTGAAAGGCGTTTCTATTTCGTGTTTACCCTTTATTAAATATTTTCTTTCAACTAATAACGTTTCCTTATACCAATTTTTACTTCCTACAAAATGAAAGAATGTCGGAAACATGTTAAAATCACTTCCTCCGTTAATTAGGTCGCACCGCGAGACGGTGTCTCGGAACTAAAATAGCTTTATAGCTTTGCCTTCAGATTTAGTTCGCTTGATCTTTAACATTGTGGCTAAGAAGTTAAATGTTAGAATGCGTTTTGAATTCTTTGTTATGAAATAGAGAGTTATTTTTTTTTTAATATTAGCAGATTCTCTTTACTTCACTAATAAATCATTTAACACTCCAAATAAGCTCTAGACTTGTGCCGGGATACGGTTTATGACAATAGTCGAATTGCGGGATTCGTACTCTCGAGCACATTATCGGCAAACCGTAACTTTATACATTAAGCTATTTGTGCTAATTTGTGATAATCTAAGGTTTGGTTTATTGGATTTATTTTGTCACTAGTAAATTGTACATTAGGCAGAGATTTAGCTAAAGATTTCGGGATTTCTTTCATAAAAGTAATTCCAGCGGATATAAAAAAAAAAATTCTCACTTTAATTTCTAGAACAATAATTCGTTCCGTTCTAAGTATATGACATAATAGCCTTGATAATGTATTCTACGGTAGTAGAGCGTATCTTCGCTTTTATCTGCTTTTAGGATTATACGGCTAAGACCTGATAGTTTGGGATAAGAAATTATGACCACCGTAAAGTGAGCCGCTAATAATATCGTATTTAAAACGTTATCTTGACATCCATCTTGTTCCCGGCGCTATCTTTACAAGCTTACCTACTATTACTTTATTCCTTTTTAGTATTTCACTTTACTGGATGTGGCATTATATTGAATATTATTTAATAATAAATGTGCAATTTAAGCTTTGATGTTTTCTAGGATATGTATTCGAATTGATACAAATAATTATTGTGACCACTCCGGTAAAAACTATGTTATGTGGAAATTTCGAAAATGGAAACTTTTAGTAATTCATAAATAGCCGATATTGAATAGATTTGTCTTGTAGACGAAAGTTTCAGGACATGATTTTTTAATGTACAAAACAAACGACAATCGTATTTTTAACTAGACTAATAATAACTAGATGTCACTGTGACCTTTTAAATAAAACCGTCAGTTAAAAAAAATAAAACAAAAATTCGTACTAAACAAACGACGGTTGTATTTTTCATTCATCATCATCATCATCATATCAGCCACATGTCGCCCACTGCTGATCGTAGGCCTCCCCCATAGATGGCAACGACGGTATATTTCATTACCTTAGTTAAATTTACAATAACTAGATGTCACTGTGACTGTTTAAATAAAACCATACAAATATTAAGTGACGTTATATTTCGGGTAACCACTAAATTGACCTTAATTTTATTTCCTACCTCAAAACTCTTCGTTGTAACATCATAGGACACTGTAAAGTCGTATGTTTATTATTATGAGTCCGCCATTCCCTAAATTTATCAACCCCTATCAATTGAGCGTTAAAATATGTAAATAAAGTTGACAAAAATAAACACGCGCTCGTGACACGGCGCGGGGTAGGTTGACCATTGTTTTAAAGGACAAGCCACAAAACTGAATGCTATTATCCAATTATATTAACAAGACGCTTATTACGACGACGAAAATCTTCAAGAACTCAAGAGACTTAAAAAGCCTACTTATGGAAGAATGGATAATAGCAAGTTAATTAATTTCTGTAATAAAATGTTTCTATTATTGTTATCTATATTTTATGACGGCCACGGATAGGTCCATGCAGCGAGGATAAACCTCCCGTAAGATGGACCGATGATCTGGTCAAGTTTGCGGCAGTATCCTGGATGAGGGCGGCCGAGGGCCAATCGTCGTGGTGATTTTCAGGGAAGGCCTGCGCCCAACAGTGGGCGACATGTGGCTGATGATTTTAGTTATTTAAATTAGATATGTCCAGTAGACTCCTTTGTCCTAAATTTCAATGAAGTCTGTTAAAAATTATATCTTGCTTTACCTGTTCAGTATTGTCACCGTAGCCGTAACCCTGTCGTTGAAGCGATGGCCAATTAGCGGCGTCGGGAAGCGCGATATCGTCTTACCAAGTTTTTGTATGTGACGCCACCCCAGCTCCATCGGCTAGTAATTCGAGTCCAACGGTTTGTAGGTTTTTTGCTAAACTTGTATAGTTTTCTTAGAACATCCTTTGTTCTAAAAGAATTTAAAAAAATACAAAGCTGATTCAATTTACCGTCTAAATATCGTTCATCACCAACCTCATAATCATCATCTTCATCTATATAGATGATCGATCTCTCTTTCGCGAGTTCAGTCTACATTCCCTTTTTGATCATGTCATCTTTTACCCAATCCATTAATCGTAACACAGTTTTATCAAGTATCTTTTCCATTTCTTCATTTTCGAATTCAAATTATTTACCGTTCTTAATAAAAGAATACACAAATCTAAAAGTATTCGTACATTCAAGTCCAGACGATCGGTCAATAGAAATGCATGTGTTTGCTTTTTAATTAAATTGTTTGCACAAAATTGCTCGACGCTCGCAGCTCGCAGCTCGCAGGCCAACGAAACTTTTACTCCGTTTGTGTTGATTTCTTTTATTACTAGCGTTGTATTTACACTGTTCTTTAATCAGACACTTTACTAAATAATTTACGGAAATGTACCTCTTTGATATGACCATCAGCCTTTGTCTGCCTCCTTCTGAACATATACCTTCCTCTATACCTAATTATATAGAAAACAAATCGAATGGTACAACGCGCAAGGCGACTTAAAAAAAGGGTGTGTTAAATGTTCAAACTATATTTAGTGACCAAAGTTTCCTACATAAGTGTTCAGCGTTCGATAGCAGATTGTCCACTGTATGAATAAGAGAAGATACGTTTAAGGCGTTAGTCTCATGGACAAGCGTGTTAAGACATCTTCAGTATGATTAAGAAGGTGAATGTCTGTTTTTGTAAACATTCTTTTATATTTAATTATTTAAAAATGACAAATGCATTTTATTTTCTAACAATACGATGAAACATAGGTATGGATCCTGTTGTTATCAGATGATAAATGGGCCGCTATCAATCACGCTTCGGTATCGGGAACGTGACGCAAACAAACACACAGACAGGCCGGCACCGCGGTTTATCATATCTTTATCGCTACAAATATGTGCGTAGTAATTGCATCATATTTTGCTTTACTGATATCAGTGGAACTATCGCTGGGACCACACGTACCTATGTTTGTATTTTTTTTATGTTATTCTTGATATTTGTTACTTGTTAAATATAATAGGGCTAAGATTTGCGTATTCATCCGGTGTAGGCACCGACTAGTTTTAAGCCCATCGGCGACTCTCCTTCAGGGTGAATGAGGTTGGTATTATTACGCGATCGCGGCCCATCTCGCACCCTGTGTCTGTAAATGCTAGCCATATTACTTTTAATTGATAATAATGTTCGAGGAAAGTTTAATTGTTATACGTTGTTGTTAACTAAAGATAAAAACATATCCTGTTTCGTAATCCGAGACATCACCAGTTGGACCGTAACACGGTAGGTAGTGTTCTTGTCAAATGAGCCCTTAACAAGTTCTTTTTGTGCACAGTGTATCTTTGTCCGCGAAGCGAGCGGAAATAATTGGACGGTACTAATGTTACACGAGGGCAGAACAGTGACACAGAGTAGTCAGTGAGGTACTGCTATTGTTTGAACGTATACTTATCGTACAAACAGTACCGTTCAAGCGAAAGCAGAACTGTTTTGCCTGATTGCGCTGTCTTCGTGTGAAACTAAGAAACAGCGTATTTACACGCGCCCCATGAATTACGTTCACGTTTTGTCTCGCAAATTACGTAAAGGCCAATGACACCTCTAACTGCAATATAAAGCGACTGAAAATTTTGCGTTTTTTCTATTAACTTCTATTTATACAAGGAAATAAATTGATACTGGTTGGATCCTCCTCGATTTAATAAAATTTTGTTCATATAAAACTCAGAAGGCCTTCCCCGATGCCTTCCACAGTTTGCGGTCCTCCAACTTCCGCTTCCAACGACTTCCTGTCGTCCGCACTAAGTCTAGATGGACCAGGAGGGAGAACGCCCCACACTCCCAATACCAACACCGAAATATTAAAATTATGAAATGTTGCTATGTAATTGTAGATTTAGTTAAATCCAGGAATTAAATTTAAAGAGGAGCGTAATTTCTACTGAAATATTGTCAATGAATCGTCGCGAAGTATGTAAGAGAAGGTACTTTGACGTTTTAATTATGATTAAATTTATACAAGACCACGGCAATACACCGACGAAGAGACAAGTTTGTGTAAGTCTTATTTGATGCTGTTTGCGCTTTTATATCGAAAAGTTTTATGTTTTTTTTTATCCTTAATATTCCGTCGGCAAGAAGTCTTCGCTCATAGTATTTAATGAGTTTCAGTAGTTTAATTGGAACGATGGAAAGGTATCATTTTTAAATAAATTCGAAATGAAAACAGCATTTCTCGTAAATGAACTCGCAATTTTTGTTTTTTTTAAGTTATATAAAGTAGAAAATATTTTTATTAAAGTATTTTATGCTTTTTTTCACAGATCTTAGATGATCTTTACGTGGGAAGTAATATTGATAAAGAGTAATGTCACATCCAGTACATTAAGGGGCATAATGTCGTTGGCAGACTCTTCAACGTCTCGGCTCGAATTATAAATGTATTTAACGCCGTCGATGACCAACTTGATTAAAGATAAACAGGTCGATAATAAATATTTGTTTTATTTCCCAGAAATAAATACTGGTACTTTAATTAAATTAATGTTGTGAGAACTTAAAAATTTTTTTGGAAAGTTTTTATCCTCTAGCCCTTCTCAGATTGAAGATTTATCCTGATTGATAATTATAAGTTGATGACAAAAAGTATAAAGCATACTCATTACGTAAAAAGGGTAAGTAGACATTTAAGCTTTGGTGTCAAGATCAGAACTCTCCAACATACAATGCTGTTACGCCATGACAAAAAGTAACTTAGAAAATTAAAATAAAATAAACAACTGGCAGATTTTTATGAGATAGAACGTCAAATGAAAATCGGAAATAAAATTAAATCAGTTACACGTAAGTTATAATTATATTCATGAGCGGAAACACCGCTTAAAAACAACAGAGGGGCCACACGACCTTGCGGCCCAACCTTCCGAGAAAATATCAAACGCAAAACAAAACCGAAACAGCGGAACCCACGTTTGACGGAGGTCTGAAGGCGGCTAGTTAGACATATTTTCTCTTAAATATAAAACATAGCAACTATTTCAAATTTCATTAATTAATACTACAGTTAAAAAACCGCCAGTCAAAGGTGAATCGGTTTGCATCAATTACGTTTCACGTTCGTAAAGTATTGGTCAATTTGAACTAATCGTAATATGTTCAACCATCATTCTTCATCAGTAATTTATTAAAGAATTCATACAATATAACTAATCAACTGGTTAGAACACTGGCGGACACATTATGTCACATCCCTTCTCTCATTTTCTGTCAATTAACCTCCCAAGATTAATGCTAGCTTCTTTATTCACCATCATTTATTTTGTAACCCATCAATCTTTGCGTTAACATTTTTAAGATTCACTTTAATATGATTAATAACTTAAGAAAAATAATCTGCATTCTTCGGACCATAAAGGCATGTTACTTATTTCTCTCACAATACAAGACCTACTTTTGCAAATTCGTTTCCATGGAATTATTACGCCGCGTTCGCATTTCGTTATCGCTGCACCAGGCGATGCGCTCCCGAGCGCCACACGCGAGATAACGGTCACGCTACGCAACTTAAATACATTTACCAGTCACAATGTTTATTTCATTATCGAGCGGCCATCGCTGGGCCGCGCGCCCACAGGGCGCTGTCGTCGAGCCCGTCAAATCACGATCCACTCCAATCAGATCCCCTCATAAAAACGAGAAGAAATTTCATACAGAAGGTGCGTTCAGTCTAGCACCGGGTCGCGTTTAGCTGAGCGGTTGCGGGCGCGGGGGGGCGTCACTCGGCAACGACGCCGCTCCGCGCTCTACCCGCCCGGCCCGGTCAGTCAGTCGCGGCGTTCCTCTGTGCTAGACGTGCGTGTGCGTGTATTGTGCTCTTAACTATCGATAAACACGAACCAACTTTATAACAAAACTCGAGTGGCACACTTTTTTCAAGTGGATCAGATTATTTGCAGTGTTGGTGACGTTAGTGACGGATGTGCTGCTTTAGTGCTAAAACTACTATTCGCTATATGTGTTGAAACACGAACCGATGGTCCTATTGAATAGTAACATGAAAATAAACGGTAAAGTAAACAACACATGCATGTATTCAAATTTCCTTCATTCAACTCTAACGTTGTTGAGTATCTGGATGATCTAATGATCTTGGCTTGCACGACGCACGATGCGTTATTCACACTTTGCGATTCGATACGATCCTAATCGATTCGTGCTCCACGGACCTGTAGAGCTGGGGTTTATTACATTAAAATATTAATACGAACGCGACGATATTTGAGACCACCGACACGGCCAAAACAATGGCGGACCTTGCGTCTGTCAAATGACATTGACTCTCCGAATGTAAATTTCGAGTTGGCATGAACAATTGAACACGGTGTGCTTAGAACCCGATACGATATGAATAAAGCGTTGTGTGTGTGACCCTGTCGCGCCTACGGGACCAGCCGCAGTGGGTGGACGGCATAGTTACCGACCCGCCAAGCACGACAGTGGGTGTTCGAATGGAGCCAGTTAATAATAATGGTGAGATTTAATCACCGCCATAGAGGTTACACAACAAAGCTACAAGCATGCCTGTGGCTCAATCCTGTAGAAGAGAAGTTTATTAGTATAACAAACTAAGAAATATATATACTAACTTATCGCTTCTAGTAGTCTTGATACTTAGGTAGTAGGTACTAACCATTAATCAATTTGCTTTCTTCCAATTGTCAAAAGTGCCGAGTGACGACGCTTCAGTCCCAACTTGAATATTTTTTGTCATTGCGGATGGAATCCTTACGAGGTCTCGTCCTGTTCTTAGTTAGATTTCGTTTTGCACATGTCGCCATAAGGAGTTGCTATATCGACTGACAAAAAACAGCGCCCCTGTGCGCACATGTTTCGTTCTTAATCCATCCAAACTATTTCACACGGTACACATAGTGTAACTAATTTAAACATAGACTTTGGCGATATCTGAATCAACACCAAACAGATGAACTACTTTTGAAGAATAGAGATTAGCTTCGGCATCGTATGGCCGGTCTGAATTCCCAAAAAAATAATATCCCAACGTCGTAAGAATCAGTTATTTCGTATTTCAATGTACATGTTATGATGAAGTGCTAGTTTTTTTAACTAACGCTAAATACAAATTTCAAGTTATTTAAATTCTATGATTAAGCAAACTTCTGACAACCAAACAATATTATATTTAAGAATGAATTACCAAATGTTATTACCTTTAGCATCTGTTGGGAATGATGAATGCGTTAAGGTGGAAAATAAAAAACAGCGAAGAGAAACCTCTTGCAAGCGCAGGCGGCACGTGGGCTGGCAGATGCGCCTACTCAGATTCAAAGCCATTATTTCACGAATCATGCGCACAGCTGTCGTTTTACAATACATTTGTATCTGCAAACAGAACAATACTTATTGATTTTCTCTTACTTTTGCTTATAAACAAGGCGGAATTATCTTGATTAGACTTATAGCAAAGAAAGAAACCGTAAAGAAATTGCCGTTTATCTTGTTTTTATTTTAGCAATACACATTTGAATAAGACTTGTTTCTAAGTAGAACAATACACAGATAATCCTATCAGTCATGCAAATATCTGGACTCTACGATATAATCTATTCGTGTGTTTGACGACCGATTTCAAAACGCAGTTAAACTAAAGGAGCTATTAGAAAATCTGTGTTCAATGGCTTTCCTCGATTAACGGTATTTCTACCTGCGCGAACTTGGTGCTTGTAGTTCGATAAGGGTCAAGTCCGGCTCGAAGGACCGCGTTTTTCTACAGATTATGATCGCAGGCCGCTCGTAGACATGTCGCCGTTTATGGCAACCTGTGCCCGCGCCACCGACAACTGTGAGATAGTCGGCGTGCTGTACGGAGAAAGGGTGGCCGAATAAATACGACTTATCTTAAACGTTACATACCTACATATATACATTTCGCGATGTTTTATTGGTTTAGTGCAATTGCATACTATACAAACAATGTAAATGCAGTTTTTAGATTAGATGTTAATTCTAGTCTACTAATGTGTACATTTTTATGTATAATCAGATAAATGTTGTAGCTTAACGTGTTTCATATATTTTGCCACATGTGTATGATAAAAATCAAACCTTACGACTACCTTAATGGATTTAAGTAATAAGAGAAAGTATACATGGCACTTAATTGCTAGTTTGAAATATCGAAAGCTGAAAGCTGCGTTTGTATAATACGATTACAATATGTAAATACTGTTAACTCGAGAACGTTAAAACTTGCTCAAAGTAACCGAGTACATAGTTCACAAGTGGTTACGTGAGCTCCAGTATTCCGTGCTGTTTGAAAACATTCGCGGTAACTTCGTTCGGTAAACACAGGGCAAGCTCACGAACAAACATTTTCTAAGCAACTACACACGTAGTCAGTGTTTGAATAATATATGAGTATATTTATATATGTTAATGTCGCTAATTCCGAGCGTCCGCAAATTTAACTAAACAACTAAAGTATTTCAAGGACAAACCACTTAGTAGATAAATAGATATTTGTTAATAAACTGACTACTCGCGAGAAATATTATATTGAACGAAGTTTCAATCACGACATATCGACGTAGCAATGTTTTTGAACTTTAAATTGTTGCAGAATGTATGTTATATACAATATCATTTATTACTCTCTTAGCTTTAGTTTTAAGTGTTTATGAAAATGATCTCAGGATATAAAGATATGAAAACATTAAATTTCACTTCAACTTTTCCAACTGGTCGCATACCGACATGTACTGAGTGCAATTAAAAATAATCAACATCGTATTAGATAAGTGGGGTAACGACTTGACGAATGATGAATACGAAATGAGATCGCAAACGAAACACGATAGCGGAGCCGGTTTGAATGAGGAAGAGACGAATTGATAGTTGATACTAAAAGGAAATAATGATATATTATTGACTAATGAAAGTATCTAAACAAATTATTCTGCAAAATTATGACAGACGGAGCTAGTCATCCGCCCTAGGGCCTGATATATACGCCAGCTACATACAAATTACTCTTAGAAAAAATTGGCAATTTGAATCGAAACGTCAAACTGTGCAAACTATGAATTCTAAAATCTCACTAGCGTAGTAACATAAAGGTCTCAATACACTAGAGATTTCTGGAATATTCTCGTCTTCTCTCGAAGTTTCGATTCGCTTTCTTATTATCTTACGTAACAATATCTCAGATTATTCCAACACTGGGCACGTTCCTCACCTGCCCGCCAGCTGCTCGGATTTATAACTGACACATCAAAATTACTCCCTTAAGGACGGCCACGAGCCGCAGCTGACGATGTAAAAAATTGACGACCGATCCAGGTGGTTACTTAAATACAGTTCACGGATATTTATCGATTATTATAAATGAAGTAATTTTTATTGGGATATTACTTCATGTGACTATATGTACTCATTTCTAAATATATTTATATATTTTTAAGATGTATTAAAGTAAATATTTGTGGAAGGAAAGCGTCATTCATCAAATTTTAATTAAAATTGCTTCTTCTTTTCTATTGATATATTTCTTAGAAGTGAGTTTTAAAGAAGGCTTCATTATTTAATGTAATTGACGCGCGTTTAGGTGGCTCAGGGCGTAGCGATCTCACGCCCTCGTGCCCGACGCCCCGTCTGGAAGGAAATAGGTCTGAAAATAAATCGCCCTTACACCGAACTCACTAAAATAGTCGAACGCTCTACGCCTTCCATTCCACCGCGACCATTACCGTATCCTGTGCTGCAGTATGTTAGCTCTAGTGTGCGTTTCCATTATTTTCATTTTTAAAATGTATTATTTTAATATGTTCATATTAATATTTATATTAAAAATTGACAAATAGCTATACGGACTTTTAGTAATTCACGCGTTTTCTCAAGTTTAATGTCTGTTTTTTTGTTCTCCTGAATTACGAATAGTGTCTTCCGAAGTTTGTTTCCGCGGCTGTATAAAGCGGGTTTGCTTCGCATGCTACATTTCTTAGTATAGTTATACTTGTCATATTTGTAGTAATATAATTATTGTGCCGCAGCTGGTAATTTAGCGGAGTCCAAATCAATACAATATAGCTATTATGGCTCATGACTGGCTCTTTGTACGTCGACGAGGGATTGCCCCGTTGACATAACATCGTTAATCACTCCATTCTTCCTGTAAAATTTTGATTTTCAATTTGAATACCGGCAGTGATTACCTAAATCTCAATAGCCTTGATAAATGACCGGTGCTAATGAAAGCGCGGTTACGTCGCGTTGCCGTGGAGTTTTGTCGTGACGGTACCGACAGTGGAAACGATTTTAATTGTACCTGTGATGTATGTACACAATATCCGAGGATACGGATGTGAATCGTTTCTTTTTATCCGTTTTAATTTTGAACTTTCTCACATCTACTTTTATTTGTTACTTTGTTTGGGATAAGTAACTTTAAGCCAACGTTTCACTCGCTCCTTGTTTAATCTTGGTTTATTTTTATCAACATTCAATATAGAATACTTTTCATATACTGTTGGATACTTTGATAGAAACTACTGGAAGAGTCTTGTAACTTAACTCAAATATTACAAAGGCGATCGTCCGTTTTTTCTCAAATGCCGTGAAGCTAAATAATATGTGATAACAGTTTGAATGTAAAACATCAATAACCTGTGTCAGTATTACTTTAAAATTAATGTTAACACTTTGCTAAAGTAATATTGCTTATTTTAATATGTAATTATATTCAAGAAGTCGGTGTTTATATCAGATGAAGTTTCATTTCTTTATCAAGTCCAGTGAGGCTAGGTAATCTCTGATGTCAATTTATTTACAGTGTCGGATACATGTTATGAAGAATCGGAACGATGTCCGACTTTTCGTAGAGAATTTATCAAGACTTAGTCAACATGATAGACGTTATCAAATGTTAATAAAAATAGTTTGTACTCCAATATTTGGAATAACGAAGATAGCTATGAGCTAGTCAATAAATAATTTCTTATTGTAATATGATTGCAAGAGCTTAGATGGATGTGTTAGTAAATACAACTCAAAGCACGACTTAGGGTTCTTCAAGAAGCGAACATACCTCTTTCAAAGGCAACGCATCTGCGGTTCCTCGACTATTGCAGATGTCCATTGAGGTCTTCTCTTTCTAAAAAATATATCTCCGTTTTTCAATAGCAATTGATGTATTTGTACGGCCAGGGCTGAATCGCAGGTGGTCTCACACAATTGGCACTCGTCCAGATCCCTAACTGCAACTGTTCGGATGGAAACGATGACAGGGATTGTCGGTATAGCCACATAGCGCGTTTAGTTTATTTTGTTCCGACCGTTTTGTTTTTTCAATGGCTGTTGTGTAGATTCAGTTTTCAACACACTAATTTATAAGTTCTGCGTAAATGTATTTTTGTATTCTTGAGTAGTGTTTATGATTCTTCATAAAATTTATTAACATTTTAAAATAATATTGAAAGACGGATTATGTTAAATCTAAAGTTTGTTCAAACTCTACATATCTTTTAAGATCTATTTATTGCAACAAAAAATGTTTAGTCATGTATTTGCAGTAGACTTCAGTTGTGACTCTATTTTCAAATGTAATTTTATTTTGTGGTTACTCTTCATTTTTTTTATCTTTTTTTTTATCGGTTGCCTGTAATATTACAATTTTTAGTACAGTTTTTTTTTTGTCTCGTGTACAAATGTAATACGTTTAATGATTGCATTTTACCGTTACGTCGCAATTATTTTAAAGGCATCTGTTGACAGAGCCCTGGCGCCGTCGAATAAATTACATGTTGAATAATGAATCGAGTTCTGTTTGTGCGAATTATTATGACAAATGTAAACGTCGCGTTTGCGAATAAATTAAAATCAGTATACTTATTAAATCATATTGCAATCACTACATATGAACTGATTATTGGAGATAATTAAGCTTGTAATCATGATGTAACAAAATTCAACAGTTTTTTTTATTATACACCAGGAATCTTATCTTTTAGAAGTGATCCTTAACTTTAAACTAAATAGTAGGTCTCAGAGTTCATTCATCATTAAAGATGTCCATTAGTGAAGATTTAATTTAAGATACCTAAAATGTAAAATAACCATTAAAATGACTGGCAGTTATTTCTGGGTACTTTTAAAAGTGTCTTAATACTGTACAATAGATGTATCTTTTCAGGTCTATATTTTCGGTGACAAGTGTTGATGTCTTCTTGTAATATTTAACTGTAATATTTAACATCATTTGAAGAGCATTCCTAATAATAGTGATGAATAATAATTACACTGTCAGAACTTTGCCATTCGAAGTCTTCTTTTACACTTAGTGTGGGTGCAGTGCACCATTAAATGGGCGTACGTACCCTTCGTAAAAGGCACATTCGATTCTAGCCCTTTTCAACTTTGTGTTAGCGACTATAATAGTGTGATCGATGTCTGCGATATCTGCCTGGTTCATTGTACGATGATGATACGTCAAGTCATGTGCAGCGCTTCGACCTATTTCATGTAACGTCGCGATTAGTCAAGGTTTCTCAATTCGGCCATTCCACGATCCGCCATATTTGGTTGTACCGACATTTGGTTTTGTTCGTGTTATCTCTCAGCTGTATTTGACTGTACAATTAGCTGTCGTGTTACTTCTCTTTGTACGCATTTTGACCGCATGATTGTTTGGTCGGCTTTGTTTTGCTCGATAATAGACTTCGCGGTTACTTACATGGCTAAGTAACAGGGAAGCTTGCAGCAAGTGTTAAGTAATCATGAGTCATTAGAATTTACTAATTATTCAATCATGTCTACGATAGTTGGTTGTTCAACTTTTTTAACTTTTTGATTCAACTTAAGAGACATTTGTTACAAAAGAAATTTCATATTATCGTGAGTAAGCAACGATTGGTTCTGAGTACCTACCAGTGAGAAATTAGCAGTTTAGTTACATTCACGAAAATATACATAATATACAACAGAAATTTCAGAATTTTTAAACCTGAAAACAGTAGTTTCTAGACATATAGAACTCCGTCGTTTAAGACCAACTCACTCAAAACTAATCAACGTATACGAGGCTAACATAAGGCGCTTTAAGCGTCGTAAAGCGCTACAGCGACGAGCGGTACAAACGTAATATATTCTCTAGAGTGTACGGAACAGAACGAAACTCGATTGAGAGCGCCAGAGTTACGAACACTCAATTGAGTACACTCGTACGTACATTAAAGTAAGCGGGAAATTTCTTTTTTGTTCCATAACTGTGTACCGATGTATCGATCATTTAAATCACTTGGAATTTAAAGCGGCGTAACTTAAGGCCTTTCGGAAGCGAAGCTAAAGTGTAGGTAAACGTTGACTTGATTCAATGGAAACATGCAGTTGATTAAAGCTTCCATCATTATCATTACTTTCGTCGTGCTGATCAATCACATTGATTTTAAACGACCGCGTGTTGAAGTATTTCTTACGCATCTTATTTTAAGTCATCACATATAAAAGTATATGTGTTGTGACCTTCGTAATTTTGACTTACCATGGCGATTGGCCTCCAGCAGTGGGCAGACGAAGACTGATGATGATAATGGCGATTGTGTTTCAAAAGATTTATATTTGTCTCCGATTTTTTATATTGAAAGAGAGTTGGTATAAACAGTTAAACTCTACTATATGCTTGAGTAAAATATTTCCGGTTTAGGACTATGATGGCAGTAACACAACAGTGATCTGATTACAACAAATCATTATGATACAGCAGAAACATAAGATGAAGAGTGTGATGTAGAAGATGATGAAGCAGATTATATAACAATATCCTTCAGTCGGTATAGAATAGAAACATCAACGAGTAATGTAGTCATCAAAATAGTGGAAGAACGTGACATTTTTTAATTCCTTCTCCTTATCTCGTCTGCCATAAAGTGACAGGCTTGCAAAATAATACCGACTTTAACTTGTTTTTTTTTTTGCAAAATTTGAACAACTCTAGTGATGCGTTTTTTTTCTGTAATGCGGAAATTTATAAAAATAAATATTCATTTTTTTTCCTAAATCTCCATTCAGTATTTTATCAGCGTCATGAACAATAAGAAATTTAAGCTATTAAAATTTTGTAAGACATCACACTATATTAATTGTACTAACAGCTTAATTCACGTGTAGATCGGGTCTGAAACTAGTGGGTACCTTCATCGATATGAAATTTCAGTGTAAAACAAATAACTTTTAAATCAAACACAAATGATTTGAGATAAAATAAAACGAGAACTGCATTGGAACATGTCTCGTGGCTACATCGCGTGAAGTTCATGGAAGCGGAAGAAAATGATAGTGTTGTGGGACAGAAAAATACAACGTTCTCCGTTCGCGAGACGCGCGTTTTACACGGTGTAAGAATTTAAAGTACAGAGAAATCTTTATTGTGAAACATTTCTGACGAAGACGAATGCATGCTTGTGATTAAAACGACTCACACTTCAGTGGTGCGATTGTGTACCGAACTGAGGAACTTTACATAACATATATATTTCTTAATACTTATTGAATAGTGTTCATTATAATTAATTCTTTTATATTGACATTACCTGTTACAGGATTTCTTCCGCAAGAAATTTTCCCTTGATAGATTGTTTCAATTCACTCACCTTCTAAGTTTAATAGCGTGATATATAGCCTAAAACCTGACGTAAATGTAGAGCTTGTTTCCACACAAAGAATTATTCAAATTTGTGTTGTGATTGCCGACACTCATGACAAAGTTTGCTTTGTATAACAGTATAGATTTTTTAGACGTCCAAATATAACATTAGATAAGGAAGTATATTTGAAAAACTATTTAAAATTTCTAATATTTGATGTATCACTTTCTACTAGCACGAGTGTGGGGCAGCTGACTAATGTAAGTCAAGAGTACTTGCGGTTATCGGTGTTCAGAGCGGGCATGCCATTGTACCACGCAAAGCACAAAGGCGTGCTTCTAACGACTTCATACGTCTAACAAAAGCCTGCATTCTAACACACCTCTACATCGACACGGTAATTGACTCGTACATTTCCCGAGATTTATTTCCATCGACCGCTCGCTACGACAAGTTTCTCGTATAGTTAATTTATAACCGCCGATAGTGTCTTCAGTATCGGACTATCGGCCTCGCGTCTAAAGAACATCCCGCCTAGTAATATGATATCATCGAGCGTTCTATCATACGGAATTGAATAAATATATATGTTGGGAAACATTTCAATCGCGTATTGCACTCAGTAAACATACTAATCTACTACCTCGTAACAGCTGCGGCCTGTTTAAAAAACGCACGTGCGTCTTGTAGAAAGAATTAAAAAAAGGATAGAATGAATTTACAATAAAGACAGAGTATAGGTACTTGATGCTCTAAATCTTCTTCTTCTTCTGCTTTATAACTTATAAAACGGCTTAAGTCACGTGCAACTCGGTGTCAGTACCGACTAGTTTCGAGCCCATCGGGGGCTCAT
>JAODUI010000002.1:1947545-1968724 GCA_027563995.1 Papilio gigon | reverse complement strand
TCGAGCCCATCGGGGGCTCATCTTCAGGGTGAGTGGGAACGGTACTATCGCGCGTTCGCGGCCCGTCGCTCACTGGCAGTGACTATCTGTACTGACGGTACTAACACCGAGTAGCGCGTGAGTTAAGCCGTTTTATAAGTTATATAGTGAAATGTCTCACAAAAGTTTTAATAGTTTAATCTTCTGCTTTAATTACTAAAATTTGGTCAGCAAGTAAAAAACTTCACCAGTTTCATGATCCAAAGGTTGCTACCGTTTTGAACACATCGTAACATTAACTAAATTCCCCTAACTACTAATCCCAGGAGCGTAGAAATGTTGCTAAAAATTATCTATAATCTAACAAAAAATGTTTCAATTTAAAATACCGGTTTGATTCCGGTGCATTGTAGAATTAGAAAAGCGAATAGCAAATTATTTTTCCAATCAGTAATTTGTTAATTTAGTTAGTCGGTTAAATTAATATTACGGTCTTAGTGGACAACGGCAATTTAATCTTGTTAATATTGAAAATCTCATTACCTTTTTATAATGGCTGACAGAAACTTGGGCAAGTCAAAGAGCATGATTATTAATTTGATAGTCGTTAAAATTATTAACTTACTTCAAATTATATTGACAATAGACTGGAAGTACCGGCCAACTAATCCATCAAATTGAAATGCCGGCTTACGTTTGTGGGCCAATCGACTTTTTTTGTTTGATGTCAACGGCCTGACGTTAACCGGACGAGGGACGTCGCTAGCACGCCGACGTCCGAAAGTGTAGCGGTTAACTGACGCGGATTCCGCTCCGAAATCGCGTAAAAGTGATAATATCCGCTACAATAGCGAATTCGCTTTCCTTTCCCGATATGTACAATATTAGGAAAATTCTAATTCAGAAAAAAAATGTCTGTTTTACAAATAGAATAAAAGCCCAATGACGATAAGTGATTCATCATCAGTTCTTGTCTGGCCGCTATTGGACATTGGCCTTTCCCAATGCCTTCCATGGTATACGGTCCTCTTTCCGCAACCAACGGCTTCCTGTGGTTCGTTTCATACAACTTACACGAGATTGTTTTATTCAGCCATTCTTCATATGTTCCCAACGCTATTGCGGGGCGGAATACATCATTGGATTCCGCTCCGCTCGCGTCATCGCGCTGGAGGCACACGGATGAATAGAATTACGCCGCGGATTTATACAATCAAAGCAAATAAGTTTCATATTAATCACAACGTTGTGAGTCGGACCGTTGGAAAGTTTTTGCGGTCGCTCGCTTTTTTTTTACATCCAATTACTTACGAATTTAATGTACTAACAAAAGTTTGATCTCTAACTATTAGCAATAACTACGCTATTATTCGCCTTTCTAATAACATCGTAGTTGTTACTCTGTTTTACATTTCAAATTAGATTATACGTAATAGAATTGTTCATTGTAATGAATTGTTGCGTACTCAGTATCGATATTATTATAATGAAGGAAAACATCGTGATGCAATCTGCATATATCTGCGAAGAAATTCAAAGGCATTTGTAAAGTCAACTAACTCGTACTGGGCCAGCGTGGTTGACTATGGCCTAGTCACCGCTAATAATAGGGTAGGCTCTGAGCCCCTCGGTGTGGACGTATAGTGATGATGGTGATGAAGTATTGGTATTAACCAACTAGATACTATAGTAAGAATATACATAGATTTTTATATTAATATTGCTAACTAAACAATTGATGATCACCGCGTGATGCAGCCGCTCGTTCGCCCCCTTCTCATATAAAAAATTACCACGTCGTTCTGAGAATTAACATACGTCGTCAAAACAAGATTGCGTCAAATCGCGTCATTGTAAAGAATTCGTTGTTTACGGAATCAATTATCACTTTATAATATTGTACGGAATTTTAACTTATTGTAAATGTTATATATTACGAATGACGGTGACTTTTTGTTTAACAAATACTAATTTTAAGATCCTATAATGTTGACTTGCGTAAATTGAAAAAAATATGGTATTAAAAAGAAAAGAGCATGTTTAAACAATGTGAAAGTTATTGAGCCATTGTCGGTGAAGGAAATCTCGTTTAAAACCAGTGAAATGCAGAAAAACTTGCTTTCATCCAACAGATGTCCGTAGAAGATAATGTAAACGACTTTTTTTTGCGCATCCGAAATGCAAACAAGCCAGATACAGGAATTTTACCTTATTATTTCGCCGTCGAATTTACATCATAACTCTTTTGTTCAAAGATTCTCTTATAGAAATGCAAACATACTTTTATTGTGATAATTTCATGGAAATTATAATCGGAAAACAAGAAACGTTGACACTTTTGAAGAATAAAAATTCAGATGAAGAATTTAACATATATTTTTTTTAATAATTAATTTAAGAACTATATTTTAATTACGTTGGGTCCAACATTATCTGAATAGAAGTAACTCCAAGTCTATATCTTGAATTATTAATGAACCAAATCTAGTCTTACACCTTGCACGGTCAAAGCCGGCATTAAACGAAGCATGCGCATCGATCAATCTTATCTTAGGTAACGGCCCGTCCACCGCCGCAGACGCAGCAGGTGATGGTCATTATCAACCTATTGACGGATGATTTGCGATTTTCAAATCGTCGAGACCTTTGTAACTAACGACTCGCCCTGCGGCAATTTAGGACTTTCACTCAGAACTCTCTTGGTACTAAACGAGGTTCAGTCTTTCCCTTTTATGCCTTACCGGTTATGAGATATGCTTTTACACGTATAATAGAATATACAAGAAACTGATGTCTGATTGTAATTATTGTGTATGAATTTATTATCTCATAGACTTTATTGTTGTCGAAATTAAGGACTTCTCTCATTCCAAGGACCAGTTGAAACGGTTAATTAAATTAATTATAGTTTAGGTAGGTCATATGTGTCACTGCCCAGGGGCTAGGAGCCTGCCGGTACTCAAGGTTGCCTAGGGCTTGGTTGACTTTGAGGTTGATGTTAACTCAGATGTACCATTGTATTTCTTCGATGTATGCTTGTAGCTCATGTTTTTTTGGATTAAAACAAATAATAACAATAAATAGAGTTTTAAATGTATATTATATACAGATATTGTATTTCGTTTGTCTTGGAATATGTGGAATTAAGTAAGGTGTCGTGATGAGCGCGAAACCTCGGTCATTACTGTGTCAACTGTACTGTGTGGGATCGACGGTGCTACTCAACAGGTAATTCAGCCGTCAGCCAATTTCGTATCTTATCAATTTTACAATCACTCATCGATATGATCTGTTATCATCAGAACCCCGGAGGGTACTTCGTTAATCAGTACACTTTCTCTCTCTAGTATTGTATTCGCATAACTTATATTACAAGATTCAAATTTTATAATTGCTTGCAGTAGCAAATGCATTGTCAGTCCACACTAATAAAGTATACCTCGACTCACGCCCGTAACAAAGGAGTAATCAGAACTTTTTTTTTTTTAATGCTAGGATATTTTTATTAATTTACTAATTTCTTTTACCACTCCAACTAAGCTTTAGGCGTCTGTTAGTATTGACAATAGTCGAATGGCAGAATCCGAACTTTTGACAACGGCATCGAAAATCCGTACCCTGAGGTTATTGGCACTTGTTTTATACTTTATTCTCTTTCACCTTTTAATCTAAGTCACATTCAAAACGGTTGTGTTACTTTTGCGAGTCGTCGTAAAGTTTGGATATCACTATACTATAGTCGATAAACGATGTAATGTACAATCATCGGTCAAACTGATTTCTCCGTCAGTGATAGATGGCGCTGCTTCGACACTTGACTCGTTAGCACTTGGATCGTGCATTGTCAAGGACGTCAAAGGTTAAGGATTTAAATCACCTTTTAAATTGTATTGGCTGTATGTGAAATGAAGTATTGAAGAAAAGTTAATTAAAAAGAAAGTATTATAAAAAACCATTACGTTACTTTCAAAAAACAAAAGGTAATCTAGTTTTTATTTAATAAATAAAGAGAAGAAAATGAAATCTTTGTAAACGTATACGAAGAATTTTTCTCATAAAAAAATTCTATCATACGATGACGCAAATCTACAAATAATGTTTATCCTTCTCAAGTAGACGATCCAAAAGATATGCTAAGTGATCGGTTTGCTGATCAAAGGTGTCTGGTAAATATTGATCTCAGTGTGTGACCGATAGGAACATTACATCTCGCAAGCGTTTGGACAAATGTTGGTGATTTGGCTTCCAACTTCTTTTACTCAGTGTAAGCAGTGGTCGGCTTGTAAATTGATTTTGTAGTTTTATCGTCATGAGAGTCCATTGATTTTGTGTTCGTATTTAAAATCTATGAAGTCATTATAACTTCTTTAGAATTATACAACAAAACATGTATGTTTGTATGATATTTTGAAGTAAATAGTTTAGTGAGCTGATGATGATGAAATAGTTTTTGACTTGTCTTTTCTTTTTAATCTTTAGTAATGAAAAAAAAACTAGTCCTTTTGTTTATAAAGCGATGATGCACTCCATGTTTCTAAACATGATACTTCGCTATTTTTATTTTAACAAAATGTTGTTACTTCTTTTGCATATATTTCTGTAAATTTAAATACGAATTACCGCACTCGTTAACTCCATTAAAGCTCTCCGCCGTCAATTAGGAACGTTCATTAGCAAAATGCACGCTAAACTTTATCTGTGGGTACTCACCTTTGCATAACAATCATTCGTTGGATAACACAATTGCGAATGCATTCTGTTTGCTTAACTGAATTTTTATTTATTCATTAAATATAATGCACTTTTAGTTGATTAGATGGTTTTTTCAATACATTTGTAAATTATAGATGGAGCATTTTATACATGTCCTCTAAACAAGCCTATCTTATTATATGGGGTGACTAGCCATAGTCAACCTCGCTGGCCAGCGGTTGGTTGACTTCACACATATCTTGAAAGACGAGGAAATATATCTGAAGAAAAGGCCTCCTGAGGCTTTTTTTTTCAGTTTACATTCGTTCATCAGATGTGGTTTCTATAAGTTTTAAATCTACGGTTTTTAATACTGGAATATATCAAGCGAAAGTTACGTTGCAGTTTTGTTTATGCATGTGAGGTCTTTGAGCTTTAACTCTGTCTTACTTCAAACTTTCCGTTTCACAAACAAACCGGAATTATAAATTTTGCTTATGGTTATTTTTAATGTTTGTTGTTTTTAAATGCTGTCTTTAAATGAATTATTTTTTTTTTTGTAAAATGTTAGTAGATTATTATTAATTTACTAATATCTCTTGTAACCATTCCAGGTAAGCTTGAAAAAGCTTGTGTTAGGATATGGTTCACGACAATAGTCGAATGGTGGGATTCGAATATTATGACAGCTAGATCGCTAGTCCGCACCCATAACTATTAGGCTATCGGCGCTTCAAGTTGTATAGAGCAAATGTTATATTTTCTTTTAAATTGACACAAATGTGTGTACCAAGTTTAAAAAAAAATCATAAAGAATGTGTATTTTTCATCAGTTCTAAGCTGTACCTTGCGGAGATAGAAGGCATTAGCGGATCATGTTGTTTGCGACTTGTGATTTATAGATTGTCAGAAGTCTCTATTAAGCTGTAAGATACGGTTATGTACTGTCACAATTGTACTTTTTTACATAAAGATATTAAAAAAATGCCTCTTATTGGTTATTGTTTTCGCATCGTCTCAATGCGTACGAAACTTTCAAACAATTTTCGCATTTAGCGAAATAAGGCAAGATTCTTAACCGTAGTTAATTATTGAAAGTGTTAAGAATGTTTTTCATAAATAATATGTGTTATCTAAAGGTCGTGCCCGCATTATACCCATTTTGTTTCTTTATTCAACTGTTTCAAAATACCGAAGCTTCCCAAAGTGAACTCTCGAAACGCATCCTTCAACGAAGACGTTCGATTTGTTTAGCTCCGGTCGAGTGTTCGGCCAAACTAATTTTAACTTCTCGAAACTTCGACCATAAGTGGTTTCTTATTGAAATTGTTTTAATCTAGCACTTCACTTACACTCCATTGCTTTGTTTGCAATCAGTTAGCGGGTAGTTGAATATTTATCCTCGAGTCGATTGTATGGTCGATGTTATGCCAATGTTAATGTCTTTTGATTCATACATTTTTTTAACAATAACATATTTATGTAAGAGCTATTAAGGTAACTTTTTGTTTTTAAATTATAAGATGTGTTAGATTTGCTTTAATAATACTATATTTTTTTACATAATTAAGAAAGTTAAAATAAGTTAAGTCTAATGAAGATAAAATGCTATACTGATGAAATTGTCCTATCTATCCCAATTGACACAAAAATTGCATAGCACTACCTACACTATCCAGTCAATCGAGTGTGTCGTTAACCAAAGTACCCATTGCACACACACGTTACTCTCAGATTCCTGGTAACATTGAAACAAGAAGCTAATGGAAACGTGCCGATTTCTCGCACGAAATAAAAAAAAAAACGTGAACGGACCTTTATCTCTGTTTTCTTATAAAACTGCCATCCACGTACCGGGGATCGCTTTTTATTTAAACGCAAGAACTGTCAGTTAAAGCGTACTTTTATAGTCAAGACTAGATTCTTTTATTTACTTCAATCGGTTCGTTTAAATGATCTGAGTGTTTGTGAGATATCAGACTCTCATTAACTCTCTCGTGGATTTAAGTTATTGAAAATTTGTGAAACATTATCAACTCTCGCTCATCCTGAAGAAGGTTCTCTGACGGCTTCGAAACTAGTTGGTACTAACATAGAATAGATATAAAAAATATCAATATGTTTATTTGAATATTTGTTTTACTAGGATTTTATAAAAATGTGTTATGTTTTTCGAGGCTTTTTACCTTATTGATTTCGTTTCATTTTATCGTGAAGATTTTTACCTTAAACTGAAGCGTTAATGAACAGTGAGTTGACATTTGTTTTCTATACTTCTTGGGTATGTCTTTCTAATAGGTTTAATTATTATTTCAAAAGTATTATTTATTTTAAAATATTCAGTAAAATTGTAAACTGTTAATAACAATATTGGTTTCATATTTCAACACTTTGCGTGCTCAAACCTTTATGGTATTATTTTCATCGTGTTATTTTCGATTGTTACGTGTTGGCGTGTTTACGCCTGCCTCGGTTACTTTACCCTTTTCACGGCAATAACGGCGGCATTTTTGTATCTGAACACTCTCTTTTTTTAACTGGATTCGGCAGACGTATGTGGAATTATGCGTAAATGGGAGCATTAAGCGAAATGGTTTGCAAAGATTGACATTCCATTAGAATTTACAATTTAACTACAAGTCGAATATTAACCACCTCTTCATCTCAAGAGGTTATTTGAGGCTATCCTTGATGTTAAAGTCAACAATTCTTTCGACGTCAAATTTGTAAAAAAATCTTCGATTATAAGTTATTTCTCGACCTTCAAATCGTTTGAACGATTATTGACAATAACCACGCCTAAACTCAAATATCACACAATGAACATATTGTTACGACCAACGTATATAAAAATCCTACATTAAATTTAAGTTTTTGATTTTAGTAATTTAAAGCCTACAATGGTAATAAATCAAAAATTACAATGCGTAAAACAATGTTCAAACGTCAGTCCTATGACGGATAGTGCAGGAAGGCGAGGAAACACATGTCGTCAATTGAACTGGCTTCAGGTTAAATCGGTCAATCATTGTTCGACCGGCGAGTGGGAAATGCTAATTCGATAATCGTCCGCTTCCCCTGTCAATCACCGTTAGCACAGCGACCGGACGGAATGGCTAAAATTTGTTTATTGTTGTCTGTTTGAGCAAGTTTTTCTTACTTAAATTCTAGGTATTCAGATTCAGATAGAAATAGTACAGATTCCAACGAAGCTGTATACTATGAAATACGTTGGTACTGTATTCCAGATTTAGTTTATGTACATTCCAAATTTCGTTGTGATCAGTACAGTCGTTATCAAGTTACCAAGGTTACTAACATGGAATTTAAAGTTGTGGTAAATTTGAGTGAACGGAAAGAGAGAATTGCATAGTGTAATGAAGATTTCGTGTAAACGATAGATTTTATGTCCATCGCGAAGCTACAAAGGTAAACATATTTTATTACGATGTTAGTTCAGAAGTCGGACGAGTCACGACATTGTTACGTTTAACCGCCGGCCCACACGCAAATAAAACACTAACTGTAACCGTAATAACCTCCGATCCCGCAGAGATAATCCTCACGACGTCGTCGCTTAAATATCGACAGTTAAAGACGATAACCCCGCCGGAGTTAACCATACTCGACGTTCATTATTTCACGACCGATCCACGTTGCGGTTCGCTGTTCGTATAAATGACTCGATGCGGCCATTCATTGCAGTTTTTTCATCATTTAAAATAAGAAATAAGGTTTTAAAAAATCGGTGATAGCAAGCCGAGATGATCAGATCAAAAGATACCAATATTCGATACGGAACGAATGCCTTAAAAGTTTTGTTTCTTTATCAGGTGTTCCTTAAATAAGAATTCAATCGAAATGACGATAGACAGAGCAGGACGGCCACCGGCCCCGCGGCGGACTTCCTCCACTTACAGAAGCTACGATGAACTCGGAGTCATAGACCGCGGTAGACCGCTGAAGTACAGGCATGGCGGAGTAGAAGACCTGTCCGGTATCGAACAGCCGAGACCTTATAGAACGTATGAGCCTCAGGAACTCGATAATATTACTGTCATTAGCTCCGAAGAAATTCCTAAGCCCAAACGGAAAACAATAGAAGGTCTAGCCAGTGGGTTTAGGAGGACGTTTTCAGTCCGAAGCAGGCGTGATGAGCCCGAAGGTGTTCCATTGGAAACTTTTAATACGCCAGGCGAGGAAACATTTGCCACTGTCAGAGGAGCGCCGTTTGGGAGGCGGAGGTCGTTGTCGCGGGATAGAGGCTCTTCTTTGCTCGCACGAAGTTCTTCGGAAGGTGACGTGAGAATGACACTACCTCGCGCTCCACCCAACCCGACGCCCCGCCTGCACCGCTGCCTGCGCGCGCTCGGCGGCAGCTGGAAGAACCTCCTACTATGTGAGTGATCAGGGCTTCTCGACTTTATAAAAAAATAACTCCATACTGTAAGGGCTACCGACCTCTTAACAATCCGAGTACCGCTACGCTATGCTTAACATCACTAATTAACCGTGTATTAAACCGAAATAAATGCATAAACATAACTCTTAACCTCTCGGAATCCGGTTACGGTTTTCATTATTCTCCTATTTAAAAGGCAGTTAACCGTTTACAGCTCTAGCCCTGTCCGAGTTAATTATCAACACGACGGGTACAAATGGTCGAGAAAAGCTCGGTTACTTGGGTATATCAGATTAAACCACGGTTGCACGAATTAAACGCTTTCTTATATTTAAATTAGGTAATTGTTTGTACTGGTATAAAGGAGAGTGATTGATCGCTCGAGTACACTGAAATTCTATTTCTGATTTGGATAAATTTAATCGACGCAATGAATAATGAATCGAAGACACGTTGCGATCCATCATGATTTATTTACCGAACTGATTGGGAGCCAAATCCTATTATTTATTGGGTAACTGCCGATTACCTAACTGCGGCGTCTCCCAATATGTGAGGTCTATAGTATACACTTTAACTTAACCATTAATAAAACTATGGTATTATGTATGACATGATCACCATTACCTCATTTGCTCCCCATCAAACGTGACATGCGTAGAACAGTCAATATTAACATTGGTATTTTGGTAGTATATAATAACAAGGCCGATATTCAAAAGGCCATGTTAACTCAAACCACGTTCAATCTCATATTTAATTAATTTAGACCATACCCTAGTTGGTCTCTTGCTTTTATCGCAAATACGCAATCTTACCTTTCTGCTCCGAAGTCGTGCGTGTTAAAGTTTCTGCGTATTATGCGACCTAACTATACGTGAAGATTCCTCTGATCTTAACCGGCATGCGAATCTAAATATTTTGTTATACAATTCAGAACCTTGAAGCACGACAATAAGGTCTATTAAAATAACGTTCTGTACCAAATGTTTTCAACAGTAAGTAGGCACTGACAACGATGTGTAGCCTGGAAGCATTTGTAAGTTGCATACAAAATATGCATTGGTTGCAATAGCTGAACGCCAATAACCTAATGGTTAAAGGTACGGATTTCCAATCTTATGGTCGAGAGTTCGAATCCTACCATTCGACTTATGTTTTAAAATATAACCTAACACAAGCTTATAGCTTGATTAAAGTGGTAAAAGTATTATTGGTAAGTCAACAAAAAAAATTACATTTTTTTAATATGACGGTATCATATAATGGCTCCGACTACACGCATCTTTGACCAGAATTTCACTTGTTCAGATAACTGAAGCTTATCTAGATTGTATTCAATAACTGACTCTTCAAAGTGTATTGACCTCGGTCCTGTTTTGTTTTGTACATTTTTAGACTATGAATATGTAATATTATTTATATCCACATTTATATTTTTGTGTGCCAGTAAGTAACCTTTCAAGAAATCTATGCCAATTAACTTTTATATAAATTATTTAAAAATACACCTAATTGTCATAACCTAATATCCTGTTTACATTTATTGCCTATAAGATTATTTAGTCATGGCTGTTTATGTCTTAACTATTTGTAAAATCAAGTATGTGACCTGAATGATCTCATTTAGAAAATTACCTTTTTAATTTGCGGTCACAGTAGGCTGGGCGAACAATGTTCAAATTAAAACGACAGCGGCATTTCGTGTCGCCTTGTTGAATAGAATAAACTTTCAGATACCCATCTTGACATTATTTATGTAATCAAAATTGTCTTATCTCTTGTCAGAAATAATATTTGTTACATTGCATTTTGCCTTATTGTTTTAAAAAAAAAATCCTTTAATTTCTGTGACAGATACAAATGCAAATTCCTTACTTCATAATCAATGTAACTGCTATTCGAAAGATCGAGGCTAAACCAATTTAAGTGAAGCTGCATAAAATCAATACTAATAGAATTCCCCGACCCCGTCTGCTCGTGGCACATCCACTGTGTTGTGTTGTGGAAGTAATACATCTAATGCTGGGCTTCCACGGACCATTGCTGATTCTAGAACTTTTGTCCCAGTTCGAAACTTGGTATTCTACTAACACACAAGATGAGAGTACTGTCAAATACAAGACAGTTTAGTACTGCGATTTTTTCAACGCACACTTATAATCCTCGTGTGAAACTAGCATTTATGACTCGCGGTAGATTCGACGATCGTAAAGGGATAAAATTTTCACGGCTCGCGCCGTCATCTTTGTCTCTCCATGTAAACGCACCTTAATGTAAAGGGGGCTGTACACTGTCGACGTTTGTCAGCGTTCAGAGTTCATAGCGGGCCGGCCGCTTGTCTTTTAGTGAAATTGCTTTTGTGAGTGAACGTATTAGTTACGCCGCACTTTGTCATCGGATTCAATTGAATTGTCGGGGAATCGCTTTTAGAAGCAAAGTAATCAATTCGTATGTTTCGTTTAACCCTTTGCTTTATAGGTTTGTTTTTGTGTATTCTTTTTAAAATTTACCCACGTTCTGATTTGTTTATGTATGGTTCTTAATAAATTATGTACTACTTACTACTAAGATTAGTTTAAAATAAAGCATAGCTGTTTTTGAGATGTCCGTGTTGAAACGAAGGTCATTTTGAACATGACAATTGTAATTACAAAAAAGTCACATAGTTCTATCGTTTTATTTTTTTTTTTAACTTAATACCCGGGTCAAAATTAGAATTAAAACCAGCTTTGTGCGCAAACAAATGTATCCATTTGAGCCCAGGTCCGGGGTCATTTGGGCCGTAGTCTCGGCTTATCGCACGGCGCACGTACGACCCGCGTCCGACACGATAACGTCGAGCGCGCGACACATGTACGGTTAGATGTAATGATTACAATTATGCTAAATTTTACATCGCTCTTGATTTTTCTCCGACATTCCTTGAATTTTAATTTGTTTTTTTTTGTAATTATAACCTCTTAAACGATATACAATTCGATTTATTAAAAAAATTACATCTATAATTATTACAATATATACTTTTACTAAGGTTTCCTAAACTTGTGATTGTAAGAATCCTGCACATTCTTTAAATTGGATACATAACAATTCTGTTTGCGTGATTCAAATACGCTTTTTAAGTTGTAGCTAAAATATACGTATAAAATTGTATGTCAGACATCAAATGTAAGATGGCATATTGCAGGCCTCGTGCACTGTGAGGTCAGTAAGGTATCAGTCAGTTTTCACTTCGCTTGCCGTAACGGTAGGAATACACCACGCATCTACAAGATTTTATGCTATTCGCGTCAAGGATAGGATTAACCTCGGCCAGTAATTTCAAGGCGATTTGAAATGTTGTTTAGATAAATTTAATATGAAATGACAAATGACAATCATTCACGTCTACATACTAATATGAAGTCCCAATAGCCTAATGGTTAAGGGGGACTACCGACTTCGAATATTCTACGACTGTTCGACTATTGTCGTGAACCATATCCTAACACAAGCTTTTTCAAGCTTACCAGGAATGATTACAAGATATATTAGTAAATTAACAAAAATCTATTAATGTTTTAATTTTAAAAATGGTGACCAACTTTGTGCCCCTTTTTAAGATATTTGCATGAACGAAAGAAAGTGGAAAACAATGTCTAAACACAGTTGAAGTTATTATTCTTTTTCTTAAGATTTCATAAACATATATTTTTTTTATTATGTTCTAATTTCGAACAATGAGCGACCAGTCATTTGGAATACTGAAAATTCTAGAAATCAATATAAATTTTAAACATATATTTGTAAATTCGAGCACGCTTTGCTACGAAGTACACAAGTTTAAGATTAAATCAGTCGTACAATATGAACCTTCGTCTGACTTAATCTACGTACATTTGCCAACTTTGACAATTTGTCAAAATAATTCTGACAGAAGCGGCTTCGGCAGGAATAAGTTCTGTCTTTGGCCAAAATTAATTTTAAGCTATAACAATTAGAATGAACAATGTAGTCCCCTCCCCTGCAGACCCTTTGTCATATCTGGTAATTCCATATTAAGCTCTCTACCGTTAAAATAAGCGTCCCTTAGTTGGCTTTATACTTACACTACTTAATTAAAAAAAACACTTCTAATTATGTAACCAATACAGAGAAAATCCAAGTGTTTTTGTTGTATTATTTAGGAACAAAATAACAGGAAGGTATATGTATAGGCCTGTGTCCAACAGTCGGCAGACAAGAGCTGATGGTGATGATATGTACTAAATGGTAGTTTAGTCTAGAATATAATTAAAGCTATATAGAAGACAACGGAAACAATTTTTAATGAAACACACCTTTAAGGCCATATTGGTACGTGCTTACAATATTTTGCGTTCAAAATGTTAAAAAGCAATTACCAGAGTACTAAAATGTACTTTTACTGTGAACATAATTCCCTTAAATTAGTATAAAGTGGTAGGTCACGAGCTTGTTAGTGTAATAAGTGCATACAGAATTTTTCAAAAACGTTAACATCAAAAGTAAACTCTAGACTCATAACTTTAAGAGTTATTTTACCTTAAATGGCATTTATTGTGTCTTCGATTTATAAACAGTATAATTCTATCGACGCCTTACATTTTTTTGTAGTAAATTATTAATTTTCCAATCATAGGCATCGTTTATCGCTTTACTTTGTTGAAGTTTATATGAAGTATTTAAGGATGCCACAGAAACTGTGTCGTAAAAGAAATATTTCGTTACAAAATCGATAGGGTTGTACAAAATTATTACGAGTGTTGTTTGATATGTAGTCATATTGCCATTCCAAAAAAGCTTTTAAGCTCTTGCACAAGGGATTAGATAGAGATTTAGATGCATCGTGAAAGCTTCGTGTTGAAATATAATATAGTTAAACTACTTTTTGAAATCAAGAGAATTATGATGATTTCTTAACTATTTCATGTACGAAATAATGCATAAGTTATTTCTCAATTTACTATTCCTTGCATACAAAGTAAACATCTATATTTTATAAATTGCTTCCGAGCTTTCATAACTGGCCATTGTTTCTAAAGATGCTTGGTGTCATATTTCATTTTAAATTGATTGTTTCAAGCGAGGGTTACCACTGATGTCTTAATATTTTTATTGTTTTTGTTACCTAAAAATATTGGATTTTGTAATCTAGGAAACAAAAATATATCCGTAAACTGTATTTTGGGGTGTGGCAACATTTTTTTACATTTTCGTGGTGATAAAAAGTCAGGAAGATGGAGTTATGGTGCCTCCTAAAGCTTTCTTCCAGATCTTGGTTGACATGAAAAACTTCGTAAAAATACTTGTGACTGTGGTTAGATTATTTTTTTGAGTTATGTCTTAAGATTTTTGTGACAACCCTATTCGTGTGAGCTAGACAGCTGAGCAATAGTAACTGTATTGTCCTCGCTGAATAATATTTACGTAATTGACACGCGCATCGCTCGCGCCACCTTCATAGTAATGTCATAATCATCTACGATTAATGTATGAATCGAACAGATTAGGTAGAACAGACTAGGTATAGGTTAGGCTCCGGGCCCGTCGGTGACTACGTTATAGTGAGCTGATGATGATGATGAATTGTATAATAGATCCTATTATTTCCTTACTGTGATGAATCTATTAAAGGATAACATAACATTTTGACCTTTAAAATATATAATCAAGATCTTTTATACAAACGTCGCCGTCACCCCCTATCTCATTCGTCATCTCTATCAAAGTCGCTGAAAGCAAAAAGTTGTCAACGTTTTAATACATTCAGAATCGCTTTTGTTGTCCCAAAAATATTTCTTCCTTTGTCAGACATTGGGTACAAAGAATTCGTGCAAACGTTTATAAAAAGGTATAGAGTTCTGAAGCGTCCCTGCCCCGGCTTTTTAGAATTTGCATTCGTTCGACCCACTCATGTATTATCATTCAGAATCCCCTGATTTAGGTCCTACTTTAGCATTAGTAAGATTCTTTTCGCTTTTTACAAATGAAATCCTTTCAAAACGGGTTCCTCACAATGTAAGAATTTGAACTGTCTAATGCATATTTTTATCTAGACGCTTTCAGACTTAGTTATTTAAAAATAGACTTTTACTTTCTTGAACAATTTGAAATGTCATTTTAAGAAACTTATGGGTAATCAGATGGATTAATCCATTAATTAAAGTACATAAGTATGTAATATCCTTACATATTGAATCTGTATAAAAATTAGCGGTGAATCTCGAACCATCAATCCCCTTTCAAACTCGATATTGAAAGAACTAATAGGGCAAAAAAACGCGCGTCGCCACAAATTCAAATCGGACCCTACAGATTATTGTAATGGGCTGAATGTGTGGGTGTGCCCTTCACGATGTTTTCAATACCCTGTATTGTTCGCCCATCGCCCTTTGTACCTTACCCTTCGGTGTTCCGAAAGGCTCTGCCTTGGGACTATAGACGGTTGGCTTTAAAACCAAGAAAACATCAAGTTTTTAGAAGAAACAAAATTGCTTAGGTAGATAAGGACGGTTTCAATATAATGTTTGTTATTAAATAAACTTCGTTAATCGTAGAATTAAATGATAATTTTGAGTATTAATCCATCTTCGTACTCACTTCCTACTTTCATGTTTTATGATTTACCACTTTATTGCTAAAGGCACAAAATACAAATTAGAATCAATGAAGTTCACAGAGGTCACTAGTTTTAAATCACACGTGTACCTTACCAAAAATATATTACTTAGTTAGAATTTCTTTAGGAAATTTGATGTATTGAATTAGTTTCGTTGTCTGAAACCCGGAGCTTCGTGCGACTCAGTTAAATTCCCTCAAACTGGAACTGGAGACCAATAATTTATAGAACTGCCATCCACACTTTCGATATTTCATTTTAAACTTTGATTTATGAATGAGTTTCCAATTTACGATGTTGTTTTGTTTCAGGTAAGTACCACGATTGTTCAGAGATTCCAGACATTTCGATTACAGCTAGATTTATTTCTAAATCCAGCTGAACTAAGCTATAAGGAATATGATAAGTAAGTGAGCATATTGTTACTTACACTACAAAGCTATTCAACATCATCATCATCATAATATCGACCATATTGTACCCAAAATTACCCATCCTCGCCCTCATCCAAGATACTCCCACAAACTTGACCCGATCGTCAGCCCATCTCGCGGGAGTCTTACCCTCGCTACGTCGTCTTGTCCAAGATCGTTAATCTCGGTAGTTTTAGTAAATTACTATCAGTTACTATGTACCAATGTTTTTATGTTACGTCAATAAATAACCAAATTTTACGTTGGTATGATTCTACGCACCTGTGGTCAATGGTATGGGTGTAAGCGGGAAAATATTGTATTCAAATTATCGGCTATTTATCGGCTAGGGGTCGGGTGCCGCGCTCGCGGCGATGAGATCCAGTAATTACTGTAAATATACATTGCTATCAGCCTCATCTCGCGCCTGCGAGATGTAGACGCCGGATATATAGCTGCTTATGATGTAATTCACAAGCGGTAGCGATTGTCTCTGCAAATTTATTTACGTTCAAAATCGTTAAGTGGTATCTCTTAAATTATGTGTAAGAAAGCTACACTAATCCATTAGACAATTTAAATGTAGCTTTAAAGACTCTGAGTGCGGTAGTTAGTGCTATATGTTATTTTTCATTAATTTCATTTTTCTTATAGATCAATGTTACTCTTGGATTGGATGTATCGATGTTTGTTGTCACTCCAGAACAGCTGAACGGATTAGAATGTAATTGTGAATAGAATATAGCCTGGTATAACGCACAGGTTAAAGATTATGTTTTTAATGTGGTATAAATGGAGTTGCGAATTTACTAATATTAAGCTAAAGTGGTTTTTCAGACTATCTTAAACAAGTTTAGGGATACAATATATGTTTGTACAAAATGCAAATTTCATTAGAAATGAAAACAAATCCTTTGTTTTACAAAATAAATAATTTTAGTTTACTAATAGTTAATCTCTTGTGACTTAAACGTACTACAAAGAGGCTCCGGACGTGCCCCCGAGATGCTGTCCGTCAGATAACCGACAACACGACCCGGGGCCTGTTTGCTTTGACGCGTCTGCCCTACCTACGACACATCAAGACATATTTATAACTGTTATGGATACAAATTTAGTCGACACAGAGTTATATGTCCAATGCCAGTTTTTTTTTTATAAAATGTCTATTGCTACAATCATTATTGTTTACGAGGTGTATGTTTTATGAGTGCGGTTTAGACAACTTATACTATTTAAGTACTTGAATAAAAGATATATTATAGTGTATTGGGTATGGTCTTGATTGTTCCAAGCGTCATAACATGTATACTGTCATCATCTCAAGCATTATGTTACTCAGTGACTGTCATAGCAGAGGGCGTAAGGAGCTGTTGTCTTGAATGATGGTATGCGTAGAATGATATCGGTGAGCCTTAAAATGCTAAATACTGGGGTGCGATAGAAGACTTCTTAATGTAAAAGTAAATGAAGGTAATCTAGTTTGAATGAGCTGAATATACATATCATTTTGTTTCAACAAATACGAAGTTATACTGTAACAATGATTAATTCATTAAAACAAAGAAATGACAAAAGATTAACGAAACAGAGTACAGTTGTGATCAGCTTATGTGATCACGTGACAGTTGTGGTGGTGGGAGCGGACAGTTTTATTAACGTCTTTATACATAACGCTCCTAATGTCGGTAATCCCGGACGATGTCTTAGTAAAGGAAACAATTCTAGTCCCCTATTTCCGGGAATATAGCTTAATGTACAGCAATCATCAAATATATCTGAAATGACTTACATGGAACATTCAAGTACGGTGATTGTACACCTTAAATTTGCAATCAAGTGTCAGATACACTCAGATCAGATACACAATATAACTTTCTTTCTATATTTCGTACGGTCGCTTAAGTAACCAACACCATAGATTTGATTGACTATGGCCTAGTCACCCTTAATTATAGGGTAGCTACCGAGTCTAGTGTGGACGTATAGTGAGCTGATGAGAGTGATATCGACAGTTATGTTTATATTAATAATATTGTCAGGAATTAATAATTTAGAAAGTATTTAAAAAATAATAATTTAGAAATGAGAGTCTTGTGTTGGCAACACAATGAGTTTTGGATGACAACACCAATGGAGAACATTGGTGTGGGTAGCCGGAGAAGCCGTTATAAGGCGATACCCGTCAGTACCGGGCCGCCAGTACGCTGCAAGGACCTGAGAGGTACGTACATGGGAGCCATGTGGGAATACCCACTGGGTGGTGTTCCTCGTCCGGGGTGCCTTGAACTGTGTTCTATGAGCAAGTAACCGAGATCCATACTTTTGGTGTAGTGTTCATGAACCACAGTTCTCTGAGTGACACTCTAAACAAATAGTCTTTGAGTAACGGTGAGGTAACCTTTACTTTTTATTCAATGTTTTTGAGTTAAATTTATTATTTGGCTATCCGATATTCTGACGTTTGTAAAAATAACTGCTATTATAATATCCAACAATATGTACTTATTACTCACTTAATATTAAGTTGGAAGTGGGACCACTTTGACACTTTTATCGGACATATACATAATTCTTGTTTCTTTATCGGCGCCGATGTTTGCCGCAATTTATTTGTTATACGCGGTATGCATTAACATTTTGAATACGTTATTATTTGTCCCTATCTCGAATATAAAAGTCAAACTTGTCAAAGAAAGCGACTAATAGATTTTAAGGTCAATATTGTAAAAGACACCGGTTCTATTTAGAAACATACTCTTGTTTCGTCTTTTTTTTTTTACTTATAATTTATTGAAAAGTCAAAGGGTCTTTGCTCAGCCGAACTACACACGTCATAAACAATGATATAGCAATCGGTTTAGCAAAGGTTATAGTTATTTATAAATAACTGATGTATTTATGGTTATTGTAATTTTTTTTTATTACTACTAAGATTTCATTTTGCATAATGCAATTGTTACGGACGTTTAAACGTTAATTTCGACCGTATAAAACTGTCGTAGCCATTGCTGGTAACTTTGCTGTGTGCCAGTATTTCTCGTCTTGAAAAAAGTTTTGCTATGTTACGTGTTTCGTAATGAGTTGTTGCGTTATTATATTAAAAAAAAACATTTTTCCTTAATATAATTAATTAAATAGTCTCTTTTAAGGTAGCCCGTCAATTTTTTTTTAATATATTTATTTCATAATTTGTAACAGATAATGTTGCCTACGTAATAAATGCGTAGGTCGACGTAAAAGTTACCTCAACTTATTTTTCGTTTTTGCACGTATGCAATAATATATTTCATATAGTATGCAATTACAATAATAATTAAAATAAAAGCGCGCATGATTAAGTCGGTAAAAACTGGATCGCAAAGCAATTATGTCTTGCGGCGTAAGAATGGTTTCTTTATTAAACGACCTCGCTGATAAACTTGCCGGCGATAAGACATAGCCAATTATATTTTCAACAATATTAGTCGAGCGAATTAAGCGAGAATGTAATTTAAAATTATATAAATAAAATTCCTACGTGTTTTTGTTCTTAAATTGAGTAATATCATAAATAGACTATACTTAAAATTTTGAGAAGTTACTATCTTCAATTTACCATAAATTGAAATGAAGTTATTGCCTTACAAATTGAATTACTTTGGTCATCATCATCATCATCAGCCTCTGTCTGCCCACTGCTGGACATAGGCCTTTCCCAATGCCTTCCACAGTATGCGGTTCTTCGCCTTCCGCATCCAATTCTAATGAATTACTACGTTCGAGTTAATAAAATTTACCATACTAGTAAAATTATTCTTAAAGATTTGCGTATGTGATTCGCGTCAAATACAATTTTCTCTCGACGTACGAAGTTCACATTATACGAGAATCAAATAGGCAAATATTGATAAAAGGTAAACCCGATCGAGTCGGCAGATGTCGCTGGGATCTCAAAACGCACCCTCCATAATTTAATGTCGAAGGGGAGACACAATAGCTATCGATTCCTTTGTGCCCGAGGGAAATCGGCACTTCATAACGCCTCTTGCATTCTCACTGACAAACAACTTCTTACATTTCACTTGTTAAGGTAAGTCGCACTTGACACAAGACAAAAAATAAAGAAATGAAATTGTTCCCACTTTACTGATTTTCATATCATAGCTAGCTTCTTTTCCATATCATCATCAGCCCTTGTCTGCCCACTGTTGGACATAGGAATTTCCCAATGCCGTCCACAGTATGCGGTCCTCCGCCTTCCGCATCCAACGACTTCCTGCCGTCTGCACTTTTCTATTTATCTTGTACACATTATCTTTGAAATGTAACTTGTCTAGAAGAAATAGCAGCTAAAATAAAAATTGTTTCATCGACCTGGCGCTTTCACTGACGATGTACTAACACAAAACATATACCCTTTTTTTACACAAAAATAGAATTTTGGTTTCATTGCTATTTATCACCGACATATTGGTTGGTCAAAATTAATTAAACAAGACCCTTTAACCCGAATACTAGAGCGATTGTTACCGAACATAATAATTGTAATTCTATTACGGTCTTATCCCTGATTCCTGCGGAAGTGATGTTGAATAATTAATAAGGCTGAGGGTAACCGTGTTGACTGATGTTGGAATGTTGTCGGTTTTCGCAGACGGGCCGAATCGTCCCGTTATCGACTAATTCAATCAACCACACCTCGTGAGCGGCCGACTGTTTTGTTGCTGTCTTGCCAAAGATCTCTATTTGATTTGAACCATCTTGATAGCGTACAATTGAAAAAATAGTGTACTCTTTTGTTTATTAATTAGAATATTCTTTGTTAGTTAACGTATCGATCTTTTATTGATTTTTCTAAATAGAAGTAATGTAGATGGAGTATTTCTTATAAGTTGCACGTCTAAATAAGAGATTTTCTAAATGCTATGTTCATCATCATCAGCCCTTGTGTGCCCACTGTTGGACATAGGCCTTTCCCAATGCCTTGCACAGTAAGCAGTCCTCCGCCTTCCGTGTGCAAAGTTATATATTATATCAGTTACTAATCTATCCACACCCAAATACAATAACATATGTTTGCAGCAGTATA
>JAODUI010000002.1:1929717-1947445 GCA_027563995.1 Papilio gigon | reverse complement strand
CCCGCTTCAATCTCCCACGGGGGAGTGCCGGCCAAAGCGCAGGCCGCTGCGTGGCCCACCGTACGGTAGGCCACGCATGCGCGCGCCGCGACGATGCGCTGCGGCCTGCGAAGGAGGGCCCTGTTCGACGCGTCGAGGGCTTCTGCCCATATCGGCGCGCCGTACAGGGCCATGCTGCGGACGACCATGGCGTACAATTTCCTCACCTGTACGCCCGGACCTCTCAGGTTCGGGAGGAGCCTGGCAAGGGCTGAGGCCGCGCCGACGAGTCGGGGGGTCAGCGTTCGGAAGTGATTTCCGAAACGCCAACCCCCGTCGAGGATAAGGCCGAGATATTTAATCTGGGCCTTAACCTCGACCTCGTCCCCGTTGATCCGGAGGGTCGCCCCCGCGGGCACTCTCCACCTCGGCCCTTTGAAACAAAGGGCCTCGGTTTTGTGGAGTGCCACGCGGAGACCGAGCGCCTCGATCCTCCGGACCAACAGGGTGGCCCCGGCCTCAGCCCTCCTCTTTACCTTTTTCCAGGTGGTGTCCCGGACGGCTATCATCGTGTCATCCGCGTAACAGATGACAGCCATCCGGGACAGCACCTCGCCGCGGATGGCCCAGTCGAAACCGGTGTTCCACAGCAGGGGCCCTAAAACGGAACCCTGGGGAACACCGGAGGCCATCCGCCGCTCCTCTCTCCCGTCCCTCCCCATGTAGGACACTACCCGCTCTCGCAGGTAGTGTCCCACTACTCTCTGGAGATAGAGGGGCACTCCGTGGTAGCGGAGTGCCTCCTCTATCACCTCGTATGGGAGGGAGCCGAAGGCATTGGCGATATCTAGTGACACAGCCAATGCCCCCTGCCCCCTCCCGGCCGCATCCTCCGAGAACCTTTTCAGGGCGGTCAGGGCGTCCAAGGTGGATCGCCCGGACCGGAACCCGAACTGGTTCTCGGAGAGCTGCGGCCCTTCCGTCTCCAGATGCTGGATGATCCGGGAAGCCAACACTCTTTCGAGCAGCTTCCCGGCCTCATCCAGCATCACGAGCGGCCGGTGGCCGGAAGGAGAGTCGACGGGGTGACCCTCCTTCCTCAGCAGCACCAGCCGCCCCTCCTTCCACACCTCGGGGAAACGCCCCTCCGCTAGGCAGTCATTGAACAGCCTGCGGAGGCGTTCCCCGAGGTGTTTTAACGCTATATATAAAAGCTTGCCGGGCACTCCGTCTGGCCCGGGGGCCTTGCGGGTCCCCCTGAGACGGCCTACCGCCCTGGCCATTTCCTCCTCCGTTATCGGGGGAGGGGCGAGGGCGGCGTCGTCGTCGTCCGCCGGCGCGTCGCGTGTCATGCGCGGTGGTACGAAAGAGGGGCTATCCGGGAACAGCCCCTCGACCACCGCGCTGAGGACCGCCGGCTCCATGCTTTCCGTGGGGGGCGCCACCTTTAACTTCGCCCGCACCATGCGGTAGGGGCGCCCCCACGGATCTGCATCAAGGGTCGCCAAGAACTCTGCATAGGCAGAGTCCTTGGCGACCTTGATGGCGTTGGAGAACGCCTTCTTGGCCGAGCTCAGCTCGGCCTGAAGGCGTTCCAACTCCTCCTCAGTGCGGTTCCGCCGTCTGCGACACCGGGTGTATGCCCGTCGGGCGGCGTTGCTGGCGGAACGCAGGTCGGCAAGTTCCTGCGTCCACCAGTACACGCCTTCCCGGGGCGCGAAACCGCGTCGCGCCCTGGGCATTCCGGCGTCGCAGACGGCGGTCAGATCTCGGCGAAATCTCTCCGCTCTTTCTTCGACCCCCACCGATTGTGGGGGTTCCTCCGCCCAGGCCCGGACGATGGCGGCTTCTTCCGCCAGGTCAGGGTCGAGGCGTGAGAGCTGCCACCTCGGGAAGCCCCCAGCGCCTCGCCGACTTGTCGCCGCCGCCGTCCGGGCCTGTGGCCCCTGGGGCGTGGTGGAGACCCTGAACCGGATGTACAAATGGTCGGACAGGGTCTCCACCTCCTCAAGGACACGCCAGCACGATATGCGTGCGCCGATGCCGGGGGTCGCGAACGTGACGTCCACGACTGAGCCCCCTTGTCGACGCACGCACGTGTTGGCGTGGCCTTGGTTCTCCGGAACTAAGCCGATCGTGACGGCCCAGTCCCGGAGAAGCGCCCCCTTCAAGTCAGTGATGGAGGACCCCCACGCTGCGCACTTAGCGTTGAGGTCCCCCATCACGATGACCTGAGCCGGTGATGCTCTCTGCACCACCGGCTCCAGGCCATCCAGGAACCTCTCGAATTGCGAGAGGCTCCTGTTCGGGGAGAAGTAGACTCCTATGAGTACTACCTCTCCCCAGTTCGCCGCCACGTAGCCCGCCCCTCGCTCCCTGAGGGAGAGCTGTAGCGGGCTTGATGGCGGCGCCACAATGGCGACTGAACCCTCCGTGTCCCCGAACCAACTGGGTTGGGGGGGGACAAAGTAGGGTTCAGCTACGACTGCTACGGCAATTCTCCACTCTGCCAGGCACTGCATGAGCAGGTCTTGTGCGCGGGCAGAGTGGTTGGCGTTCGTCTGTAGGAGGTCGAAATGCAGGTGTCTGGGCATTAAGACACCTGCATTTCTTCCTCCCCTTCAGCCGTGCGGCTGCTTTGCGGCTGGGGCAGAGTGCGAGGCACCCTGCTCGACGACGGGGCTTTCCCCCTCACCGACGGGGGTGTGCACTTGGCACCCCCCATCACGTGTGAGTGTGGGCGCCCCGTCGTTGCACACACGGTGCACTTGCAGGGGGCATCGCACTCGGCCGACTTGTGGCCTTCTTTGCCGCAGCGGAAGCAGAGACGCCCGTTCTCTGCTTCCGTGGGGCATAGGGCGCGTGTGTGGCCCAGCATCATGCATTTATAGCATCTGAGGGGCTGGGCCTCCACCGCTTTAATGGTGGCCATCGTCCACCCGATGGCCACTCGTCCCGCCTTCACGACTGCCTTAGCGGCAGTCGCTGGGCACTTAACCAGGGCCGAGCCACCGCCCCAGAAGCTCGGCCTGATGTTGCCGACCTTGACGGAGCTGGGGGGACACCCGCCGAGTGACGCCAGGGTGGCAGCCACTTCCTCAGTGGTCACCGTGTCATCCAGACCGGTGACCCTGAGGACGGCCATTTTGGTCGGGCGGGTGACGTCCGCCCAGCTCCCTACCGCCTCCACCAGGGCGGTGGCGAGGCGGTCCGCAGTCTCCTCGGGGGTGGTCCCCCCAACCTCCATCAGTCTGGAGCCGGTCATGCTCGTACGTATTTTGACCGACTCCAGGCCGAAGTCCCGCAGGGAGATGGAGGAAAATAAAAATACACAAAGAGAGAATGATAATTATTTTCCTTTTCGAAAAATTCACAAATGCCCGAAGGGGAAATAAGATCGGACGAAAAAAGTCTTAATTTTTCATTCAGCTCAGTGGGGCAAAGAAATCCACAGGGTTTACTTTTACTTAGCGAAACCGTATTTAAAGTAAACAGGGCGGCGTGAGGCCGACGTGCCTCAAATTCTGAACATAACGACGCGGTGTTATTCTCATTTAGAATAATTCGAAGGCGTTGAACTCAACATTTCTTGTCCCTCCGTTGACGACTCTGGATGGGCGGAATAATTAAGATATAGCAGAATCTTAACGCCAACTTCGCTTATTGTAACGACTTTATAATATCTAGATGAAAGCGTTTTTTTTTATGGAATTTATTTGAATACGTAATACAAAGTGTAGTTTGCATCGCAGTTAAAGTAGCGTAACATATCTAGCTTTTGTTTTATGTTTCCAGTTAGTACTTTCTATACCATATAAATAAGACTGATCTTTTTGTAATGAACTCGTAATAAGCATTTTAACTGATTATGTAAGGTTCATTCAAAGGTTAAATTAATTGTATTATTTACCTATAAGGAGACACATTTTAAATAACGTGACCAAAATATCACTGTCGCCTTTTTAACATTGCAACAAATTCACCCACGCCGTTAAAACCTTTTAGACATTCGTCCGAGACCAGTGCTTTCTGATCCTCGATACAAATGAAAATTTCCTATCATTTAACGTCAAAATTTTGTTTACGTAGATCATTTTATATTTGTCGGTTAACAATGAAATCGCTGTTGAGAATTGTTGGAAGCCATAAATGCCGCCTACAATGGAACGACCAAAAACATATTTTATTGATATTCCATTGACAAAATCTTAATTTTACGATGCACTTTGCGATTGTGTAGATGCCGAGGAGATTATGTTCACGCCTAATATAGATATATATGATATTAAATATTAGCCTAAATACTTCGTTTAGTGAGTTTCTGGTATTTCACTAATATCTATGTAACCATTCCAGGTTTGAAAAACTAGTGTCAAGATATCGTCTACGACAGTAGTCTTTTAGTGGGATTCGAACCAATATCGGTAGTCCATACTCTAAACTATTAAGCTATTGGCGCTTCAAAGAAAAGTTATTTTCATGCAATCAGTTTATCGTGCCAATAATGAGTCAAATTAAACATTTATCTTTCTAATGAAGTCATGGCCGTAAGTGAATATTGTCGCATAATTGTAATCATCATGGCGTTATCTGAGATTAGATAAAATTGAAAGTAAAAAATAAACTAAATACAACATAGACGAATTGAGAACCTCTCCCTGTTCGAAGTTGGTTAAGAAACTTTATGGAAGTTAATTTGAAATCAACAATTGTAAAATTAGAATAAATTTTGTAGCATTACTCTTTTCCATTTTATGTACTTCAAATTCGTGCGTGAGTTCACTTGTTCAACTGTCAGTTGTTTATTTAATTCAGTTAATAGTCCTTGTACTAATACTTAAGTACAAGGATTGTAAGGTGCGGAAGGGAAGGGGACAGGGGAAGGGTTTAGATGGCATTTGTCGTGTCTGCCCACGGCGGCGACAGCGCGACGCCGCGCCGGCAGGTTGTATCGACTCGTTTTGATTTACAACCTCGCCGAATACCTGGTGCATTGCGTAAATTATTCGCTAAATATTAGCTTCGTCACGTACACAAAGTTTTAATAGTTTCGATTTAATTGTCGCTTCTGTGGACTATGTTTTGTTTCTAGAAAAATTATGAAGTTCACTTACTCTTTTGTTTTTTTTTAAACAAGGTGGTAAACGGGCAAGTTAGTGACGTGATTGTTGCTTACAGGCATCATGTTACATGGTTGCAGTTTACGTTATCTATATACTTTATGGAATAGAAGATATAGAATAAAACATTTCGTGAATGCATGTCCACCCCCGCTGCAATATCTCATAATATCACTTAAAATTATTTGTGAATATCATTTAGCAGCTAGCATCCACATTTTAGTTACTCTACGCGTACGCAGTTACGGGCAAAAACTCGTCTTTTATATTAATTACCAAGATTAGCTATAATAGTAGTATTTAAATGTAATCTTAAGCTAATTATGTGCTAAATAGAATGCAGACTTAATTAAAAATAGCACGACATTGTAGGCATATAAATGACTTAAAGACTTCCTATTGCATAGTTCGAGGCGTCTGAACGACGCCGTATCAATCATAGCTTGCCGTTCCATTACTTATCATAGCTATGGTGCATTTGACGGGTCTAAGGAATTCCGCCATTGTTGCGTTTTACAAACGTACTCCATTATAAGTACCGTTTGCTTACTTGGCTTTAGCGACCTCTGTTCTATAGACAATTTAATATGTTATAAATATGCTTTTTCACTTAGTGTTATTTACAAATGTTTACAGTGACGTATTCTGTATTATGTTAGTCAATTTATTTCATGCATATGATGAGTTCACTAAATATATATGAACATATATAGTGATCTATAAAGCGCATACTTTTTTACATTCAATCTTTAAATTGTTAGCTAGCTGTTAGTTGTCTTAAATAAATAAAAAAAATTAAAAATCAATACCTCGTCCTCAATCTCGGGAACGTCCCCATATATAAGTTAATATGGTGCCCATAGTTATAGAGTGCCTGGCGCCTTGCCTGTCGATAGTCGCCGATAATTGGGCTCCGGAGTCTTTTAATTGGCGCATTTTTATTTAATAAACACGACCACTTTATAGAACAAGCCGTTCACCGCGATAACTGCCAGTTTAGGACAAATATAAAATGATAATGCGTTTCAAATATTTCTTGTTAATATATAATTAAAATTATCGGAGGATATTGTGACCTATTTTGGAACAGCGAGTTTTTTTTTGTGAAAAATTTAAACACCTTAACAGTGAGTATTTTGCAATTTTATCAATTGTTCATTGTAGTTTTCAATATAACAATAAGTGCAAAACTTTAGATGGAGATAGCTCCGTTAGTAGATAACTAAAACGGCTAAACGATTCTGGATGAATTTTGACACGAACATAAAGTACTGTCTGGAATAAGACAGATGCTACTTGTTTTTTTTTAATTATCGATTAAAGTCGCGGGCAAAACCTTGTCTATAAATTAAACTGGAAATTAAAATTTTAAATTGATTGTCTTTAGTACCAAAATACCATATGAACATCTCTCTCATTCTCTTTCCAAAAATAGAGATAAACACATGTTTGTGTTTTATTAGTGGAAACAAGGTATGACGCGGCGAAACCAGCCCTTGCACAGCCACATCAGTAGGATCCACCCACATGAAAAAAAGTTCCATTTAATCGCCCTTTATCCTTGGTCACAACGAGTCATTCCGAAGTAATAAAACTTCTTGCCGTCGAAACGACAGTCTTTGAAGCTTTCCTTTGTTATTTAACAGCCCGAGGCCTCGTATACTTTTTTATACGACTAACTAGACTTGGGCGTGTTTCCAAACGTGTTGTACCGATAGACAAGAGCGCCATATTTCGTATTATTTTTTATAAATACACTACATCATCATCCCGCCCTTTTCCCTACGGAGAGTCAGCACAGTATGTAAATCCATAAATCTCTGTATGTCATCATATCTGAACTCGCACACTTCTTACGCATCATCACACAATCCATCCATACCTTCGTCGGTCTTCCTCTGCCTTTATAGTTTCTACATTCAGTTTGTGTTCATCATCTCTGAATAAATGCACTTCTATAGACAACATGTACATAGAACGCAGTTTTGAAATATTTTTAAGATTTATAGCAATAAAGTAACATTTAAACGATTTTATTTCATAATGATAATATTCCTACAGTAATATAGTGGATGATTACTCCACTATAGAGACCTATGTCAGAACAGATTGTTGTCTCAGTTATTTCGGAATTAATGAAAGGGATAGCATTATTGTTCCACGAGAGTGTATCGGCAGTGGAAATGAACTGTTTTTGTGCAACAGTTGTAACAATACTGGCTTACAATAAATACAGATCAGTGAGGCCGCTTATCCATCATTATGTTAAATCGAACGTCAACATTCGCAACCGCACTGTTCCCTTTGTTCTGTTACGTAATACAAACACGCTAAAACAATTGAGTTACCGAACTATATTCAAACTTTAATAGAAGTATGGGTGCAGTGTTCGTCAGTTATATGCTCTGGCAGTTTGTCGAATCTCTTTCATTGTAATTATTGTAATGTGCTTAATAGATAAATTAAAAAAAAGTGTAGTCTTAACAATATTTTTTAGTATTGAATTTATTTATACCAACAGAATCTCTAAAACAGTAATCTTCTATTAGATTCAACCAAGATATGAATAAAAAAACCTTTAATGCAATAAAGTTTAACTTTGACAAAGTTTGTTGGAATCTAAAAACATGTAGTCTAGTTTGTACTTGACTTAATCATTACATCATCAGCCTTCTCCAATCTTTTTTTTTTCTTCAAAAAGTCAATTTATTCATCCATGAAACTTTTGTTTTTTTTTCGATAAAATTTCGTTCGCCAGTTGAAACTATATGAAACAAGATCATTGTATTCCGCAAAACAGAAACTTCGTGAGGCAATAGACAAGATTTGACAGTTCCAAATAGATAATACCCATCGCTTAAAACCATATATCCAACATGGCCGGCACAATGCGTGAATTTAACTGCGTTTTTATTTTACGACCAACACTAAAATTGGGGTCCTACAGTGAAATTGTCTGGCGTTTACGATACCTGCACGAGAAACATCCACCCGCTCACCGGCCGGCCGAATGCTCTTTCAATGCGTTATAATTCTTATACTTGTATTGTTTATCAGGTCACCATCTGTTTCTGAATTTAAAAATAAATCAACTTTACAGTGTAATTAAACGCTAACTAAAGCAACAATTGGTGCAATAAAACTATCATCATCGTCATCAGCCCTTGTCTACCCACTGTTGAACATAGACATTTAATAGCCTCGCCTTGTCCTTAGCAAAAGTATGCAACGAACGAATTAGTTAACAACTTAACAACGTTTCAGAAGTACTAATATTAAACCAACTCAAACAAGACTTAAATACCAAACTAGCTTAAAAAAAACGAATTGTACTTTAAACAATCCACTATTCTGTAAAACTGAAATATCCACAAATCTATTTAAATTTCAACCTCAATCTGAATTGAAACGGACGGCTAAAAGATGGATTTCACTAAAAAAAAGTATTCCATTATTCCACCGATACGAAACTGTAGATTTTACGTTCGGCCTTCGAGATGAACGAAAAAAAAAATGTAAAAAGGAAATCCGGTTTTCGAAGCGGATATTGCTTCTGTTCTAATTTCAAATGTTTTAAAATACGGTCGCCCAATAATTAAATTTACAGCTTTGTTTTTTTGTTCTGTTCGATTCTTAAGCAAGTTTTAATCGATATATAAATTGTGAGTCGTATAATATGAGCTTATTTAACACTGTAATTCGTGAATACTTTATTTTCATAAATTGCTTTGAATTATGTAAACAACAATGTCATCTATTATGTTTCAAATATTGTATTTCATCCTTGCTTAAAGATAGTCTGTGGCACAGTTGTTATGCGCTTGACTGTGACGGGCCGAAGAAATTCAAATATATGTATGAAGTCAAACAACAAGCACTGGGTCAGCGTGTTTGACTATGCCTAATCACCTCTCATAATAGGCTAGGTTCCGAGCCTGTCAGAGGGGACGTTAGCGAGCTGATGATGATGACGAAAGGTTACAAATCCAAGTAAAACTATGTAACTTGTGCATGTCCCGAAATCACAACACTTGTAATAATCAAATAAAACAACAGACGTTCTAAATGGAATTACATTTAGACCCATTATATATCGAGACACACATCTCAAACCCAAACAATCGTCTACATTACATAGACAAACATCGATACAATCGAACTGATAAAATATGGTTAACAACCGTTATAACGTCGGTCCGACTTTACGAGATAGCCAACAACGCACAATGACAATGCTCAGAGATTGATGCCCGGCCGGCCGCGTAGGACGCGCGCGCCGCGCTGTGTGGGCCCGGCGACATTCCATCGAACAGTGTCGAAATACGTGCCACTTCCTAGAATAGGTAATTCAATTCGCATATCATTAACACATAAACAAACAACGCCAACAAGCAGATGTTCACGACGCCAACACTGAACTTGGAGGACTCTATGTGGTATATGATTTTCAAGTAATTTTTTACAAACGACTACAAATATGAATAAAAAAATATTTCTAATCACGCAATACAACGAAAATGTGTCATAAAATAATCAAAACTAAAATTATTTTAATAACTTCATTTGTTCTTGCACTATATTATCACTGTGTTATGTTAATTATGTTATATAGACGTATGTTGGTGCACAGTCTAGTTTTATGTAATTAAGAGGAATTATTTTTAACACGTTCTGATTGTAACGCTGTTTTGTCTATTAAAGAAATTAAGCGTATGCTGGGTCAGACTATACTATTCCTGCGTTACTATGTCTCCTTTACATACACCCAAATCATACATTAAGCCTTACTGATTGCTAACAATAACTCGGTTTAATTATGAAAAAAAAGAGCGTCGGTGGCGCAGTTGTCAAGCGCTTGACTTGACCGGAAAGTATGCGACATTGTACAAGTTCGATCCCCGTCACGTACCGGTGTGTTTTTCGATTTTCTAATATTATATACATTATCCGACGTTCTTACGGTGAAGGAAAACATCTTGCAACCTTGCACATATCTGAGAAGAAATTCAAAGATATGTGTAAAGTCAACCAACACACTGGGCCACCGTGGGTGACTATGGCCTAGTCACACTTAATAATAGGTTAGGCTCGAGCCCCTCAGTCGGTACGTAACTGATGAGGAATTATAAAATAAAAATATCTTGTACTACAACGTCTTCCAATTTGTTTAAACTTTTTTTAATCAATACAACAAATTGCTTCAATCCAATTCTAATGCTAATCAAATAGACTTCCGCCAAACAACATGGGCGAATGTCCTTATTTACACCAACACTTTAAAGTCATTTAACTTGCGTGTAGGTGTTAATGTGATAAAAACGTATACATATGTATGTATGTCCTACGTACCACTCTAACAAACCAGTTCCGCGGCCATTCATAAAAAAAAACAGTTGACAACACCTTCCCACTTTTTCTAATTTTTTTTTATTCAACTTATTCCAATCCATTATGCAAGGACGTTTTTCGAAGCGATCGGAGTTTTTTTTTTAATTTTATTTACATTCTTGGGATCGGAAAAGAAATTAGAAAAAAAACTTGAACGCTTTGTCTGGGAGCACAATGAACAAGGAGAGAGACTGTCGTTTACCCGCATTAGGTTCAAAACGGAAAGATGTAAATTAATAAAATTATGAACTATAATGATAATGACAGGAATGTAATTGTGTTTATCTATATTTGTGTAATTGTACATACATGGCATTAAAAAAGGTTGGTACCCAATATTTGGGGAAAAAGCTAACGCTGGCCGTTCATAGCCATCCACCAAGCAGCGTCGTTAATAAAAAAAAACATCACATACAAATTCGATTAGCCTGCCCACTTCACCATAAATAACGTACCTGTAAAATTGATTTATTAAATTTAGATAAAAACTCGAAGCGGTCACAATTACCATACCGGACCGATTATCTTGTAAGTCGTTCAGGCGACCTTTACAGCAACCTTGGCTGCAGCTGGTTACATCTTGCTATCCAGAACAAACGCAATCAGACGTTACGATTTACGTTTAGAAAGATAACACACGGACTCAATTAAACGAACACCTTTTCAATTACATTAACTATTAATGTTAGACTTATACTGTTCAGTAAATTAACATTGTTGAATTAAGATTATAGTATATTGTATTACACTAAATAAATTAAAATCACCCAGCTAGGTGGCGCGGTGGTCGCATCGGTATGAAATTAGTTCCATATTTTTCCGCAATATTGCAAAGGCGTTGTATTCCTAGTCAGGTTACACTTAAGATTAAAACAAAACAAATGAAAGCACTTCATCTTGAAGTGTATTTCCGCGTAATTATTTCGTACTCGCAAAATGAATATGTATTTGTTTTTTAAGCTTGATCTAACAATTTTTTTCTTCTTTCAGGTAAGTCACGATTCTCACATGCCAAGGATTGGTCATCTCTGAAATATCTAGTAAGCTTATTCAATAAGATTTTTTGTGGTGATCTTGCTATAAGGAAATTACTTTACATGTAGTGTCATGTAGTGTGTATCACGAGAATGTGTTTTTTTTTTGTCAAAACTCTACTTTTTTAAATTGCCCAATAAAGGTAGACAAGGCAATGAAATCTTTGACCTTGCATCAGATATCTATGGACAGCGGTCTCTTTGCTTGCAGTAATTAAGCCACCCTCTAGCCTACAAAATGAAAGAAATGTATCTTTAAAGCGTTTCTTGGACCAAATATAAAAGGCCGACGTCATATTTAATTGCGGCAAATTGCCTCAACATATTATCAGTTTGACCGTCTTTGGCCCGTGACGCCATCCGGTATAACCAACGTAACATGACCTGTACTGATTTTACTTTCTGTTCCAAATAAAGGCAGCATGTTTAGAAATGTGAAACGAGTTGAGGTCTATCTTTATTTGTTGTAAATAGATGCATAGTTCAAGGCCGGTTCTTGATCAGTAAAGTCGATGTCCTGACATATTCCGTTTTCAAATTGGTTTAAACAACTTCGCATGAGTTCTAGTTTTGTTTTTGTTATTCGAAGTGCAGTCGTGAAGATTCTTATTGCGTTGTTGTTTAAGAATATTATTATAATGTGTTTTAACATCTGGTAATATTTTATTCACCGTATAATAATTACGCTATGTTTTAAGTTGTTAATTAAATTTGTTACGAAATAATATCCATACGTCTTTTAGCATGCCGCACATACGCGCACCGCAACACACTAATTCAAATTAATTTGTTAATGTCATGCTCTAAATGGTTGTTGAACTAACATTATTATGCATGCCATAATAACTGCTATTGTATTCAAATAAGATTCAAAATACCAACTCATTATTGTCACTAAAAGCTTCATAAAATCGTTTCATATAATTCCAAACGTCGACATCCCTAATTTGTCGCGTTATGTGTTTACAGCTAGTTAAAATTGACATTCAGTATTTCGATAATATACCTTAACGTGTTAAGATAAAGTTGAAATTTATGCGTAAATTGTTTTTACCGCTGGAGAAATATGCAAATGCGTAACGGTGTGTATTGTACCGAGTATGGATGTTCGTGAAATACAATTTGTTGCATCCTTATCATCGTTTATCTTATCCTGGACATTCCTTTTATATTGACGATTAACTGCATTCTTTACAGCGATCTTCGTTCTTTAATAAGAGACAAGCACTTAATACTATGCACAATAACGAGACCAGTTTAGAACTGTGGAGTCGTTTAATTTCTGTACATCAACAGATTGTTAAGATGGGAATTAAAAAAAATATATTATGGAAAAATTGACAACAAAATTACGTCTTAAAATGTGTAAATTAGTTTGTCTTCTAACCTCAGTGTGTATGGAGTCTAATATTGAGTAAGCAATAATAATATTTGGTGGATATCAAGTTATACAGAGCAGCATAGCGTGTGGTCCGCCCCTGTGCGGGTTATTCGGTGTAAAATTACACATGCAGTGTGCTTTTGAATCGATTTTGGTTCTTTATTCATGGAATTTTAATATCACTTTTTTTACTATAGACGCACAGATATCGAACTATAACAAGAATTTGTGATACAATTGTTATTACAATCACCAAGAAAAATAATAAAAAAATAAAATTTTACATATAGCAATACTATCTGGTGCTTCGTAGACTTGTGTTACCACATTGTAACACATTAATTTTGTATAGATAAGGACAAAAATCCGAGATTTCATTCAATGAAACATGAATTAATAACAAAACTATGTACGTTGTAATATACGTGGCTACCCTATACCAATATATACCCAAATATTACTTTAATTTTAACAATAATACGCTAATCTTGTACCTTGTGTAAGCAGTTGCACGCAGTGGAAAGATTCTAAACAGGATTGCACTCACGTCTCCGCTTTCTTGCATCGTCTTCGAAACTCGATCCAGTGATGTTTCTCAGAACACTCCCGCGCTTTTTGCCATACTTCGTTAAGTTCCTTGAACACACGCTGAAATATGTCCTGTACCATTCAGTTGGACTTTTTGTTGCCGCTAAGATAATGGGTGAGAGTGATATTAGATGAGCGTTTAATACAATTACGTTCAGTAATAGGTCCATAATAAGTCTAGATTTAGTAAGAAATGTTTCCATTCATTCAGACGGTCTACAATCATTCGTTACATCCTGTGTCTCACAATAACTGTGTACTGTACATCACAACACTTAAAATGTAACTTTCTTTAAAACAGTATTAAATCCCGATTGCCAACATCAAGCAGTCGCCCGCATTTCCATTCGCGAGAACCTAAATAAACGTTAATAAGTAGCCTATGTCTTCTAGACTGTTCTACAACACTTCCAAATACCATTGACTTCAGCTCACTATACGTCCCCACTGAGGGGCTCACAGCCTACCCTATTATTAGGGGTGACTAGGCCATAGTCAACCACGCTGGCCCAGTGCGTGTTGATCGACTTCACACATATCTTTAAATTTCTTCGCCGATATGTGCCGGTTTGCATCATGATGTTTTCCTTCACCGTCAGCGTCAGATAATGTACATATACAATTCGAAAATGGAAAAAGACATTGGTATATGACGGGGATCGAACCTGGACAATGTCGAGTACGGTCCGGTCCGGTGTAGCGCTTAACAACTGCGCCACCGTCGTTCAATCATGAAGATATACTTCTAATAAATGTTCATCTAAACTTTTGCATTTATAATGTTAGTATGATTTCTTGCTCAAAACATCATTGTGAATAACATAGATATATTTAGAAACTGTGACTTAAATAAACCGATATTTGTAACACGAGTAAGGTGAGTATGTAATTTCATCTGTTGCAATAATTATATAAATATCTGTTCAGCTGTACGACGCAAGTTGTACTTATTTTACGATCTACAATTGTGAATTAGAAACAGAAACGTAGCTTAATGTTCTAACAAACCACTCCTATCTTTATACGAGAAATTGCTTCCGAAGTACGAACTCTCTGTATCATAATAATTTAAACTATGATAATTATCTACAAAAAAAATCTTCTTCGATTGGTCTTTTTCTGTTAGCACCTACTATATCATCTTGCCAATCGATTTGTTCCCAAATGCAAATTAAACGATTCAATATTTTTTGCGCTGATCTTAAACATGAGTTGTTTTTTTTTTCTTTGACCGCTGTTCGATTTTCGATTTTGGACCGGAACTCGGAATGGACTTCACTTAAAAATCGTTTTGCTTATAATTAATGTGTCGATTTATGATTTAATTGATTTATAAATTAAAGTTGAATTCGTTTTATTGATTATTTATGTCAAGAGGTTTACGATGATTGGCATATTTATAGCTTGTTTTGCAGACTGCCAGTATCTTGTTATCAGGTATAAATTTAATAAACACAACTTAGTATGATGAATTTTGAATTTCTCATCACTTAGCCAATAGCCTAATGGTTTAGGGTACGAATTCCCGATCACGTGGTCGAGGGTTCGGACTTCGCCATTCAACTATTTTCGTAAACTTTATCCTAGCACAAGCATAGTCTCAAGACTACGAGAATTGTATCACTTAAATAACAAATGCCGGAAGACGAACATTCACTGGCCAATTTGTTTTCCAATAACAATAACAGTGGACGTTTATCTGACGTCACAGGTCGCATTAATCTTATACCATACAGAAGCGCGGTCTGCATTCATCTTACAATAGCGTAGCGTAACAGGCAATAAGCTTAGACTTCAACCTGGCCTAGACTACCAGCTGAGATAAGCTCGTGAATCGAATTGTAACCGATTGCACAATGTCTCGATGTCTAATTATATCAGCTTATACACTGGCACATAAATCAAGAGTGTTAGTGGCGCAGTTGTTGAGCACCTGAATGAATCGGACCGTAATCTACACGTGCAAGTCCTTAGTTCGATTCCCGCTGGAAATTCATTCGACGTTATTAAGGTGTAGGAAAACATGATGCAACTAGGACGGCTGCGACTGGATTCAAAGATGTCTGTGAAGTCGACTCATACTGGGCTAGCGTGGTTGACTATGTAATAGTCACTACAACTCGAGAATTGAGTTGACGACAGAAATCAGACGATGTATTAATATCGATTGAGAGATCGACACGCTTAATGGATTGACTATCAGTACTCATTACTTGCTAGAACCTCTAATAGCTTGTTAAGTCTACTATAAGATTCACATGTTCTCGAAGTGTAAACGAATTAAAATCGTTCGTGTTTTGATTTATATTGAAGTGAATGCAGATACGATGGAACAATGTAAACTGATATGTGTAAAAATAAATTGTTTGATGTAGTTATATACAAACAAGTGACCTGGCTGTAATGTTGCCGAGATTTTGTGTCAATTCAATACAATTGGCCATTCCAAAGAATTAACAATCAAAAGAGCTCCATTAAAACACGGCGCCTACGGCATCCAATCGAATCGTTCCTATTAAGCAATCACGGAATGGGCCAGATAAATTCGGCTGGCTATCTCACGGTAGCGGGCTTCGAACCCGGTGCAATTAATTAATATCTTCAATCGAGACGTTTATTAGCCATTGTATGGATTTACTTAGAACTACGAGTGTGCGCCGGCAGTCCGGTGGCTGTATGCTCAAATTGCTTCCAATATTAAACGAACAGTGAGACATTAATACGAAAAAAAATTGAACTTAATCGATACTTGTATATTAACAAAGTAATTGCAGAATTTTATAAAAAAAGAAGCTAGTAGATTAATTCCCTTAATTAATATTTAAATATATCATAGATATTGTGCTATTGTTCGCATAAAAAATATTTATCTGACCTTCACTCAGAACTATTTATTCTTATTAACCCAACTCACAGTTAATGCGCCAATAGCCTAATGATTAAGGGTACGGACTACCGATCTAGCGCGGTCGTGGCTTCAAATCCCGCTACTCGACTATTGTCGTAAACCATATACTAACACAAGCCTATTAAATTTACCTCCAATGGTTTCAAGAAATATTGGTATTTTAAGAGAAATCTACTATAGTAAAAAACAACAGTTTTCTTAATGTAGCGTATCTTCAATCTACACTAACGGACTATTTAAATATGCATTAAAGTCTCTGTGTGCTATCAGAATATGTAATTCAAATAACTAAGCATTGGTTGATAATATAACAGATCAACAGTCAGGTAATATTTACACAATAATACGTTCCCGGAGAGTGTCATTTCACTATATGGGCTATACACAAGCAATAAATATACGAATAATGTTGTTGACACCTCAAATTGGAACTCCTACGACTGTCCCCCCCCCCTCCTCCCACCACTCCTTATAATGACCCCGATGAGGGCGCTTCATTTACATCCAAGTGTATATTTCCTCTTCATGTCGTTTAACTAAATTGGCTTACGTCTTAAATGCTTTCAACGAGTGAACATTTTATAAACATGTTGACATGGATTTTTTATGATATCCTTTTATATTGGCCCCTGTCACGTGTTGGATTAGTAATTTAATTTATTTTAAATTATTAAAACTTTCGTGAGACATTTCACTATATGACACTACTTACAAAATCGGCTTAACTCACGTGCAAATCGGTGTCGGTACCGACTAGAGTCGAGCCCATCGAGGGCTCTTCTTCAGGGTGAATGGGATTGGAAATATAGCGCATTCGTGACTCTTCGATCACTTAATTTATTTTATAACGAGAAAATCGTGACCTAAGAAGATAAGGTAATCACTAGTTGATATTACGAACTAAAAAAAATTGTTTATGTGTCAACTTATGCCTTGTAACATTAGTATATTTGATTGGCATTCTTGTTCAAAATTTATCACGCCTTTCAATAATTATCGGTTTTGATAATTAATTAATTTTGTGATTAGATTTACTTTACAAAGCACGCTAGCCTTTGTCTAAATGACAAAAGCTCATAAATTGTGGGCAATTAAAGCACAAAAGCTGGACGTTTAATACAAGGCACATTAAATTAAATTTAGACTTAAACTACAAACAACATGTAAAATAGCGAATTTCTGTACTTAGCGTTGTATAGGTCTTTCTAAATTAGTTGGCGATTCAATTATAATTATTACGATATCGCAAACAATGAGCGACGGGCCGCGAACGCGCGATAGTACCGTTCCCACTCACCCTGAAGATGAGCTCCCGATGGGCTCGAAACTA
>JAODUI010000002.1:1905743-1918221 GCA_027563995.1 Papilio gigon | reverse complement strand
TCCATTTGTTGTTCTATTAAATATCCATTAAGAAATGCCTGTTGCCCGTCACAAACATATTTAAAAACTGCATCCTATTAGCTATTGTGCCCCCGTCGTCGGCTCACGTACGAAACGTTAAAGCGAATGTAGCTTTTAAGGTGGCACACCGAGAATGGACGGGTCGTTACCAAGATGGAGAGGAGCTTTGAAACCGAGAAACTTTTCGTCCAAATTCAACTTAGTGGCATGTTTCTCAATGAACAAAGCTTTAATGTTTTTTAATAAGTCGCCAATTTAATTTTTATGTATTAAGAATACTTTTATCTCTACTGTAGATAAATTACGTAATACGCAATTAGAGTTAAAGAATTAGTTTTTAATTTAAGATATGGTAAATCGGAACATCCTGTGTATCATGAACATATGATAAACGTTAAAACATTGTTTAGCCGTAGTAACGGAGTAGTTGAGAACTGGGTGGTCTCTGCCATCCTGTGTTACCTTCAGGACACGTTAAGCTTTCCCGGGGATATGACAGTGATCCCAGTAAAGCCTTGACACTTGGAAATTAATGTTCAAAGTAACCTAGCGTAGAAATTTTGAGTACCATCTGAAAACAAGATATCTTTGTCAACATCTGACATGTTTACATTTGTTTAGGGAACAAATTAAGGAGCCGGTCAAGTACAACGTAAGCAGATTTATTACAATTATTCAACCCCCCTCCCCCATGTGTAGGTGTGCCAATAAGTGTAAAAAGGGAAAAACTACTGCTGACGTCATCATCTAGACACCCCCACCTGCCATATTACCAAAAATAATCAAGGCTACTAATCGCCTGATAGTGCTTACGTAAAACTTGAACAGCCCCTAAGAAGCGAAATATTTTCTGTAAAATTACATTATAAGCAATTAAGCAAATCGAAGAAATGCAAATAAAATTAAAGTGTGCACTCAATCAATACAAGATGGCCGAATTAATAAAACAAATGAACACTTAAAAAGATTAAGAAATGTCATTAGCGATTTATTTATGTTAACTTCATTTCTTGTCGACGTTTTTTTTGCAAACGGCTTCTTAAACTGGCTCTAAATAACGGTGTACTCAGTGAAATGTAAATGCAACAATGTAATCAGATTGTGAGAGACGTCGACCTAATATTAAGTCGTTATCTAGTTAACGTCTAATTATAATCAATTGGAATTCGTGTCTATTGGATTACGTAGAAAATAAAGTACTGGAGTATATTTAATATCTTTTTAAAGTGATGTAGAGAATGATCCTTGACTAGGATGCTTAATTTGTCGATTTCTTTTATAAAAAATGTTGTCAGATTTTTCTTATCTCTATATATGATAATCGAATGGCGAGATTTCAATCCTCGACTATATAATCAGATCCGTACTCTTAACTATTAGGCAATTAGCGCTTCAAGTATTACCCTTAGCTCTATCATGTATTTTGTTGTAACTGTAAAAGCATATGAAAGCAAAACGTGAATACACTATAATTTAATTTCAACTTCAGTTTTACTGCATACGGAGTAATAGATTGTTAGCTTTTTCGCACCTCCCATTTCCGTACATAATAAATTGAATATGTTAGGAAATATAGCGCTAAAGTTTCGAGCCTCCTAAATAATGATTACGCAATAAGCAATATTTAAGTTTAACCATCTGCACCCAAGTTTCTCATAATTATTTTAATAAATGCTAGTCCAGACTGCATAACTTGCGTGGGCGAGTGTACCGTGAGACTACTTCAGGCGCCAGCCTTTTACAAGTTTATAACAGTTATTGTAAAATTTTATTAACCCTCATAAGATTGATATAAGAACTATTATTGATTGCATCGATTGTTAAACTTTAAATTGTTTAAAGATGACTTGAATAACGTCAGTAAGATCTCGCTTTGTTTCTGTTATTTGATGGTTTATTAATACCGAGAGATGTCGCTGTTATCATTTTATTAATGGCCGAAAATTGAATTGCGAGCGTTAGTCAATTATTACAAATAATTCGTTTATTATCTTTGTGTTCTCGCATAATTTATTCTGGCTTATGTAAAGTCACCATAAAAGTCCCTTTATACATTTTATTACTATTATATGACATTTTTATACCGCGTTTATCTCTGGTCGTGTTATAATGGTTATTGTCAAGTGTGAATCATATTATTGTGCTTATAAATTTTCTGCATATTTAAACCTCGTGGACCGCCGACTTAGTAGGGGGTTGGACGTCGTTGGATGCGGAAGGAGGACCGCATATTGTGGACGGCATTGGGAATAGCCTATGGCCAGCAGTGGGCCAGGGCTAAGCTAGCTAAGTTTAAAAAAAACTCATTTTAGCTAAACTTACGTAAGGATAACTTAACAATTTAATTAGCCAATAGAAATATAAATAAAATTAAAAATATATGCAACAGATAGAATTGTTAAATAACTTGGTGTAGTTTTATTATTTAGATTTAAAACTAGTCTAAAGCCGTTTGAACAGGTGAACGAGGTTTTTCTATAAATAACAGCGTGTCCCTTCACCAACACCCACGGGGATCGAACCGGCGCCTGCGAACATTCCGACACCGACCGACACCCGAACGTCGAACTTTACGTCAACCTGTCCGCCATTTGAATATATTATTGTTTTGCGTTTATAGAGTGCTGTATTCGCACATACTTTATGTTTACCGTGGGATTCCACTGCCACTCTGCTTCTAGTTAGATGTCATGATAAAAATAACTTTTTTATACATTTTGAAATCAAATGAATGTGAATGTGAATGGAAATGAAAAAAAAAATCGAATTACTCTTGAATGCATTGGGAAAGGGCTATATCCAACAGTGGGCAGATAAAAGCTGATGGTAATGATGATGAAACGTTTTGCGAAATCAATTTAACTCTCATACTTTTGGAATTTCATGTGAGTGAATCTACGGGGTTGTGAAAATGTGTCAATATTATTAAATCGTTCGACCTTACTTCCGTAGACAGAGTATACAATCTAAAGCACTTTGCCATGAATCGTACAAAGTAACAGTTGGACGATCGCCATATTGATCAGTTGCATAACTTTTTCCAATTAAGATGTAGAGAGGAACTCTACAAACATTCGCTGGCTCGCTGGCCGCCATCCAACTGCTCCTAGTTCGACTTACTTCGAATTATTCTACGTCTTCTATTACTCTCAAATAACGCATTTATAACGTATCCGTTTAACGACTTGGACCCGGATTTATTTTTACGGATACGTAATGTAATTTGAAGACATCTGTATCTGAACAAGGACCATGTAACAAATAGACAGCACCATACGGAGTAATAGATACTTTTGGAAAGAGGACAGGATGTACAGAAAAGATCTCTCTTTCCTGTGCTTTCCCTTTTCATTCTACGTTTATAGATAATGATGGAAAGGAGAACACGAATTGAATGTTCTCCGGCACCTCCATTTATGTACTAAACGCAGAATCACTTCCACTTCAGGAACGTCTTCCGAGTCGTGGTAGCTCCGAGGGAAGCATTCCAGCTAACACTATTTCTAAATCTCCCACTAATGAACTGTACAGTTATACACATTTTATTATCTCATGGTTAAAAAATCATTAATTTGTACGATTTAGGGTCCTTCAAGAAGAGCGTACCTCTTTCTCAAAGACCGGCAACGGGTTGTGATGTCCTAGTATTGTAGATGTCTGGGCGTCGGTGGTCTTGATGATCCCGTTTGCCCCCTTCTCTTATAAAAAAAGGTAGATATGAAGAAAACAATATTTATATGGAAATCGAGTTTAACGTGTTCTTGTTAAATAAATTGGCTTTATTATGTGACATAAATTTTCTCCAAGTGACGTAACGATAAATCAACTCCCCGTATATTCGCACATTACTTTGTTTGGCACACGGCTTATGTCACGTGAAACTTTATAATAATGGACATTAAGTCGGACGTAATGGACAGGTCAGAGGTTCCGCCTACAGTGACTACGCCCTGTTACTAATAATTGTATTTGCTTTAACTGATACCAAAATATTATTAAATCCACGTATAATATAAATGACTTGTGAATTGATCCACAAGGATGCAGAAATTTCATAATCGAAATGCGAAGGAGTTATTGCGAAATTTTAAATCTATAAGCCTCTAAATCAGACGAGGTGAAATCTAATATAGACGAATTAAATTTAAATGATGGTCCTATTATTAGGGGTGACTATGGCCTAGTCACCCCTAATAATAGGGTAGGCTCTGAGGTGGAGACGTATAGTGAGCTGATGATGATAACATTTAAATTATTTGCATTAAATTAAAATCAGAGTGGTCTCTGTTACCCAAATAAATAATTTGCAATTATTTTTCATTTGAAGATAATATTAAAATGAAACCAGTAAAATACAGATTAAACACTAGCCTCCATAAATCGCGTCTTAAATGCGAGTCTCCGAAGCTGTCAAATGCGAGTTTCAAAATGGCGGGCGGCTGTCAAACGCAAGATACAAGATGGCGCCCGCAGGACATTCGACTGTTTACGAGCAATTAACTTTATTTCAGGGCATCGCGAGGCGCGTTTTTATGGAGCCGTTGAGTTGCCAGATATTGCATTTATAAATGGATTCTCTTTTGTTACTTTGATAATTATATAAATAAAAGTGAACTCAACTTTTTGAATAGAGAATAAAGTAGTATAGATAAATTAACACCGCAAATTCAAATATGAAGGAAAACAGTTTATTCTTAAATGAAGCTGGAGGTAATGTAAAAATTTCAAAATTATTAATTGTAACAAACGTTATTTATGGATAAACTATTTTCTTTAACACACGATTACATTTTAGAATTTATTTTAAAATTAATTTGCACCTAACTGCCTTTCTTACTTTATATTATTTTTATGTCAATGTAAAATATTTACGTTACCGCTGTTTATTTCCGCAAAACTAAAGCTTGTGCTAAGAAACATTTACAGTTATAGTATATAACTGAATAGCTGATTCGAATTTACGATCTTATGTTTAACTGACGTTGCCATAAACTAAACCGTTCGGCTATTGGCTCTTTAAAATGTATCACTATTTTATGCCACTTACTAACATAGTTTATTTTCAGTGAGTACGGCCATAGACTATACTACATATGATTTTGAGTACGCGTCGTAAAACGTTATTTATTAATTGGCCGATAAAATAGCAAGACCTAATCCAGGTTTTAAAGAATAATGAAACAAAGAAATAAAGTCTATTACACAGTTCTAGATTTACCCTAACTAAATTTAAACATTATCTTATGTAACGTAAATCTTCATCTACATGAGGGATTAACAATTAATGTTATTTAATCAATCAATTATATATAAAAGAACAAAAAAACTGTAACGAAGTACACTGAGGTTTCTAATGAGCAAGTCGACTTCAAAGTGAGGTGTCTGCGCAAAAAATAGCATTGATCTATGATAGTAGATTGCGTGATCTGTTGCGCAAGCGGGCGGTGGCGCCATCTAGCGCGCTCGGGCGCCGGCACGCTGCCTCATTACCACTTATCGGGCCGATGCAAATCCGACAACGGTTTAATTAGGCCCGCCACGATTTTTCTAAACAAACCGGACACTAACGTGTCATAGAGTAAATGAATACTGGACAAATTTTAACTACAAGCAATTTATGTCGTAGTCAATATTACTTTAAAAAAATGTTGAATTACGGTTATAACATATTTAACAAGAGTACGAAGTAACAAAAAGATTTTTCGATTTTAATTTGGATTGAAAAATTAAGTCGTGCATTTCTAACTAATTTCTGTTAATATGTGGTGAGCCTTGCCAACTGTTGTAACTAAGTTTTAGTGTAAACAGTCCGGTTCACTTGTCACGGACGGATGCGTGGGTTCGCGGAGCGTAACATTGGAGTGGCTTTTTCTTGAGCGTGGGCCGGTAATTATACGTCCTAGGTTAATTTATTTCATTGCGCTCCGAAGTAATGGTGCCGTATTTGCAGAATGATCTGAATGCGATCTCGTATCAAAAGGCATGTCTCTTACAATCCGTTTCGCTTAATATCGCAAGAATTATCTCAAAGGATTTATGTTAATGTCGACTTTATATGTTGGCACCTGTAATGTTTTTTTTTTAATTTGTATTAAGACGCGGTTTACATGTCCAACATTGAAGGATAATATTATGTTGGATATTGGCAGATGTTGAAAATACTGTCTTACAACAGTACTTAAGCTTAAATTTTATTAACGTTATATGAGAAGTATATCTTGAATAGAAATTATTTTTAATAACATATGACGTCATGTGGTGATCGTTTAAATGTTTATTTTGTCAATTACTTTACATTTTTAATAAATTTATGAATTACCATATATGTATAATAAACTCCAACACTCCCGGTTTATTTAAATTTTATGTTAAAGTAAAAAATTCATTACTATTCCTAAATTTATTTTGACACCTCTGTTTATTGGTTCACTCTATGCCTTTTAATGACGTAAGCATAACTAGGAGCCGTTAAATTTATGTGTCGGTTTATAGTTAGTTGAAAATTATAAAAATAAAATGAAGGGATACGTTTTTATAAATCGTAAATGCTTTACGAAGCATTTTTATATTTCGTTTTATAGAATCGAATAAATATTAAGTTAATTTATTCATTTCTTATTCTAGCTACGATGTTTGAAAAGTTTTTAGTGAATTTTACATAAAATCATCGCGACATAACCTAATTTTTTTTTAAATGTTTTGTTCATTGTCACCTGCCAGTTGATTTGATTTTTAATCGTTTTTTTTAATTTCAGGTAAGTACGAGACCACAGATTATAGGCCATCCTTTCATAAGTAATGGTATGTCTGTAAACGAACACATTGTACACGTATTCTATTCTATTAAGCATTTCCATCAGACATTATTAAAAATGATCAAAAGATATCCATAGCTAGATAAATAAAGTAAAATGTTTTATTAATTTCATCACCAACCTAAGGGTTGTCCACTTCTGAAATTATTAATTTATCTACACTTAAACAGTAAAAATGTAGAGATTGCATTGAAGTGGGTTTTTCTCTTTCTTAGTTTCTAAATAGCTTCATATTTTAAGATAACAAATGAATATTTCGTTTAATTCTTAGTCAAAGATGTCTTTTTTTAGACATACACGAAATTCTAATATCATTTCCAACTTATTTGGTATTGAGAACGAACGAATAACATCGACTCCGTTATCGCTGAATTCATAAAAGACCCGTGAAATTGGAACAACGTTCTAGGAAACTTCGCCATAAATACGACCTCTCGTGTTTACTGTTGTCTTTTAATTAAACATTGGATTTTTTACCTCTAAATTTAAGTATATATCGACAGTTAGGTTAAGGTTTTAACAATTATTTCTTTAATTAAACAAAGAAAAGTTACATGAGAATGTTTTTTACCCAAATTTACATAGTCGCAACAATTAAAAAAAATCAAACTGTTTAATGAAATTCAATTGTATCATAGAAGCGCCAATAGCCTAGTCGATAAGGGTACGATACCGATCTAGCGGTCGTGGGTTTCGAATCCCGACATTCCACTATTGTCGTGAACCATATTCTAACTCAAGCTTTTTCAAGCTTACCAGGAATGGTTATAAGAAATATTAGTGAATTAACAAAAATCTACTGATATTTAAAAAAATTTTGTCAAAAGCCAAATAAGGGTTATATGCTTCCTACAGTAATTTGTGATGTACCTAGTGGCGGGTGCAGGCTTGACGTGAACACCCACACCGTAAATTTTGTTTCATATAAAAAATATAATCTTGAACACTTCATATTTTGTGGAGAGATTTATAAAAAGCCGAGCTACGTATTACGAAAAAATTCTATCCCTTTTCATTCCTTGGTGTTAGAAAGGGACGTATTCAGAGCCATAATAAAGTCGGTCCCGCGTAAAATCAACAAGAGGAGCGTAAACAGGGCGAGGCAATTCTTTTTCCCCGTGTATAAATTATGCAATATCTCCCGACCACTTGTTCGGGCGCAGATTTCATCGGGACGTTTACTCCGACCCGGCGCCGAGATAAATTAGCTACACTTTATAAAAGAGAAATTGTAAATGGATGATTTGCTCCTGTGAGAGCTCAGGTGGTAACCGACGAAATATCTGATGGATGCCGTGTAGCACGGGTGACCTGATGGATTAATACTGCTTTGTATATTTTAAACGAAGCAGGAAAATGAATTTTATAAGAAGGGAAGGGGAAATAACCTCTATACATCATACATTCATCCCCCATCTGTCCATCAATGCATTACTTCTATTGGAGATGTCTATACATAGCATTTAATTCGCTGTTTCAGGGACATCTGGTGGCCGATAGTTACTTTGTATTTTTTTCCAAAAAAAGTTAAAAGTGTTTTGTAACCATCTTTTAATTATCTACCAATATATCAAAATAAGTAAAGAAGCTCGCGACAACCATGTTTTGTTTTTTTTTTTCAGTTTATTCAAGTAACGGTTATAAGCAAACACTGGTGTTATCAAAGATGTTATCAGCGCGAAAAATGTTTGCTGTTCTCATGAGATAACATCTAGATTTATAAGACGGTTGAGCTTATATATTTACCTGTCTGTGACTCCTCATCGGATGCCGTCAATGTGTTGAAATTGAACATTTATGTTGTAAAACTATTTAGTATAGAAAGCAATGAAGAAAAATCTTTCGATGGTAGCGTGGGTTTCTACTCACGTGACACCATTACATCTGTGTCATTCTTTAAATTCAATTTTATTGGTAAGATAAATTACACGTCACGTATATAACATTAAAATTGACAAAATCCTAAAGTCAAGTACAATAGATATTTTGAAAGAATGTCAGTAATTATAAAATTTAATCAATAAGATCGGAATTTAACAAAATAGCATGTCAAGTCGAAATTTCATTTTAAGTAAGTCATCTACGCTATATAGAGCTTTCTGGATAAGCTACGATTTAAAAAAACACAAATCAAAGTTCAAAACTCCGAAATTAAACTCAATTAAAATTGTTTACGTATTTTTTTGCATAGTACAGTTGTGTGAATGAATAATTACGTGAATTTACATAAAAAACTACCATTCAAGTTTGTGAATTGCTTTATTAATATTATAAATAGCGAAAAAGTTGGTACAAAAGATTTTCTCCTGCGACGGGCTGTTTAAACAGCTTTCATCATACATGTCCACGTCTCCGCTCCGAAGTTTCGTTTCAAATACTTTGGTCGTGCATTCTTCGTATACCTTTATACTTAGAGTTAATCAAGATGTTTAACAAAGGTCTTATTTATACTACTTATAAAACGGCTCAACTCCCCATCAAAGCCCATCGGGGGCTCATCTTCAGGGTGCGTGGGATTGGTACTATAGCGAGTTCGCGGCCCGTCGCTCAGTGAGCCCGATGGGCTCGAAACTAGTCGATACCGACACCGATTTACACGTGAGTTGAGCCGTTTTATAAGTAGTATAGTGAAATGTTTCACGAAAGTTTTAATAGTTTAAGGTCTTATTTAGTTGTCTACACACATAACAAGATGATTTAGGGGAAGTTACCTACTAACATCCATCTAAAAAATCCCATTTATATTACTGTCTACTCTTACACCGATATTATTTGTTGTTGCATATAATTATTTATCTCATGTTCATTGAATACTTTAAAAGGACGTTTTTTTTTTAAATAAAGTTCATCAATAATTCGTGTTGATCGTGTAATGTTTGATATCTGACGCACGTTTACTCCACACGATCATGACATTCAACAAACGTGATGTAACAATACTTCAAGTATCTGTTAACTATAGATATATTGAAGGTAAAGGAATATAATATAATTGTAATCATTATTACAGCAAAATTCAGAGGACGATCACAAAGTACGATTGTTGAGGTAACAATTATTAATTTTGTAATATCCTGTATATAAAAAAAAGCGAGAATGATTGCTTGTAAATTAAACAAGTATGTGAATTATTTTAGAAAATTGATGGCATTCTTTAAAATAACATCGACCATACATTTACTAAAGAATTTGTGGTGTCAAATTACATATGCATGTTAATTGCTCATTAAGATTTCGTTAAAGAAGCTTTATCAAATGTGACGTTTAATTTTGATTAATTGTTGTTAAGGAACTAGGTTTTTTTTCATACAGTTTTATTTGTTTCGACACAAAGGTGATCATGGATGGCCAGTGTTTGTTGTCACTGTCATTCAAAGAAGTTTTTATGTCTAATTTACATTACGTAAAAATACTTTGTTAGTGTGTAAATCAATTTAAAGACAAAAATCTTTATATGTTTTTTTATATAATTCTTTATAATCTACTAATAAAAACGGCTTAAATCACGTGTAGATGTAGGTGTAGGTACCGACTAGTTTCGGACCCGTCGGGATTCTATCATCAGGGTGAAATGTCTCACGCAAGTTTTAATAGTTTAACTCTTTATAATGTATTTGCAAAGACAAAATTCTTTAGAAACGAATTCTGTGATTGTTGAAAAAAATCAATGTATATTTTTTTAATATAACGTTGAAAACACGACTTCAACGAATTCTTTTTACTAAAGTCTTTAATCAAGCAAAAACTCGCTCGACGCTTTGTTAAGAAATCCTTTGTCGAGCTCGATTCATAAAACTGTATTATATTTGGAACGAAATTGTTTTTTATATACAAGTTATATCCGAAATTAAATAAAGTTTTCGACCCATTATTATAAACAAAATGTCAAACTGTCATATACTTCGTACGCGTATCAATTTGATCGCTAAATAAATAAAAACCAAACTAATAAAATTATTTAAACGCAACAAACAAAAGAGTAATCAGACCAAAGTATTTATAGGAGTTTTTTTTTCAGTCTATAGAAACTCGACCATCGACCTCTCCGCAACAGACGTTCATATCCCATTCTTTAAACAGACAATGTTTACATTAAAAAAAATCCATTGATGTTCAACAAACTGTTATCAGTCATAACGCGAACACTCGGTGGTCAGTCGACGAGCCTCTTTCAATCCAATGATCATTCAATGAAACACTTCTGAGGAACAAATTCAATTTAATGTGTTTAGTTCCCTTTGGATGTCCCAAAAACTATGAAACATTTTTACAATCTTCCTTAGCAATAAAAATATTTAATTGATCACTATTTATACTATATTCTTGTATGGTGTTGTATGAACTAGAACTCGAAATCATCAAATAATTAGCTTCCTTTTTTTTGTTGTAATCCCGATGAATACAATGTCCCTTTTTAAGTTACTAAGTAACAGATTGATGACATTTTCCTAAATTAATCTAAAACAATTGCAATTAAATGCATTAAAAATTGTATTATTTGTTACAAATACTTGGTTAAAAAAGGGCAATTAAATAAATAGTTTGTAGTCATTCTAACACTTACAAACTCTAAGAATGGCGTCAATTCGAGTTATGTTCGCTTGGACGTCGGCCAGACGGGGCTCGTCTCCGCTAGGAATGACATACGACTGTTTATATTACTTTTTTCTGGCTCAAAGCTTTGATACGACATGAGAAATGTTAGACGATGCCTTGTATCAATTAGCATCATCTGTGTTAAATGTCTTTTGTTTTTTTACATCTTTAATTGATTTGTTTTGTACTCGTGATATCGGGACGGATGAGAGGCGCCACTGTCGCGGATAATTCTGTCTACGTAGTCTTAGGAAATGGCATAAAAGAAACATCAGTACAGTAATTTACTCAGTAATTTGGCATGTTACGGGTATAAGATCGTTGTTCTAAGTATTTACTGAGTATATTCAAGACATTTTATGACACTTTTTGAGGTTAACAGATGGCGCGACTGTGCTATCAAAATTTAGTTCAAATTATGCCCGCCAGGTTCCATAAATTTGTCGGTTTATATCTATTTTCTACGTGTACATTTGTAATGCAAGAACTGAGTTATAATACTACTAAAAAGAGTTGACTTTTCGTGTAATGTAAACCTGACATAATTTCATCTGTAGCCAAGCGAGCTATAAATTTTATTCGCACGCGCCTCGTTCTAAATATCATTTTCGAAGGTCAAAGTCGTAAAGTGTTACGACAAGCTCTGCCTACATGCATCGTATTTTATTTAGGTTATACCTTTTTGATTAGATATTTTATCTACGAACCCGCGGTCCGTGCTGCGGTACTCATTTGCCTTTTTTTTCTTAGATTTTTGGTGTTATAAAGATTAACAAAACATTTGCTACTGCTATCGAGTAGCAATTGTTTTATATTGTCATCCCTTTCACTCCTTTTAAATAAAATAAAGATGACAATATGTGTCAATAAAAGTTGGCAGTCAAAATCCACTGTAAGATATTGACACAAGTGTCAGTGTATGAAGTTTTAGAATAAACCAAATGAACCGAAACATACTTATTATAAAAACGGCTTAACTCACGTGTAAATCGATGCCGGTACCGACAGGTTCCGAGCCCATCCGTTACTCGTTATTGTAAATAGTA
>JAODUI010000002.1:1881484-1893039 GCA_027563995.1 Papilio gigon | reverse complement strand
ACGGCCACTACGCCGTCGATGTCCCCCACCCAGTCGTCCCCAGACGGGACGCGGTACGGCTCGGCGACCACAGCTACATGGGCCTCCTTGGTGGTCATTTTAAAATATCCATTACCTAACATAACTAAATGTCAACTGGATTTCCTGAAGCGATAAAATGCAGACTTCAATACCCTTTGTATATGTTATCAAGGTAACAGTTTTGGGACGCGTGCTAACAACATAAAAAATGTATATTTACTAACAAAGAAACCTTACATGACCAAAGTTTGATATTCAAAACAAAAAAGTTTACAATTATTGTGTAAAAGATTCCATTCAACCATTACATTTTCTGTTAGTCGGCATCGAACACGCAACCGCATGTGCTCGCACGAAATACAAAAATGCAAGCAGTATTTATACCACGGTGATATTCAACCGAACTGCCATAGTAATGCCTGTCACACAGTCACGTCAGCATAATTAAAGCGAAACAAAACAAAAAACTTGATAACTGTCTAAATTAGCTAACTCTTTATATTCTAAGTTTTACGCTTTGCCTCGTTTTCGTAGCTTTGTGCTTAAAGCGGGGATGTAACGCAAGTGTCATATCAGAACAGAAATCGGAACCGAATTCGGAAGTCAAGATAAAAGATTTTTTTTTCAATCACAACTAACAATTCTGAGATAAATACATTGAAACGAACACTTCAACTTTAGACCAATTGTATAAATAAAAGCTTTGCTTTCCGCGTGAACCGTTATCTTTTCTCTAAATTTAAAAATTTAAAAGATCAAAAATGTGTTTGGTAAAAAACATGTGTCCATCTTATATAATAATTTGGCGCATTTCTGCCTCCGATTAAATTTACCTCGACCGAAATAGGAACAGAAAGTTCAAAAGCAATCGGAAGTTCCGATTTTAAGGAATCGGACCTCCGTAACATCCTCAGTTCAAAGTAAGGACGGCGAAGTGTTGCCCGCTCGCATGCCGGCACGTCATCGCGCCCTGATATATGTGTTGCACGCTAATACAGATATAACCAAATTAATACACGAACCCCCATTGTCATTAAGGTTTTTTACCCTTAGATGTCGGAACGTAAAATTAATGACCAAATAAACTTAGTTAATTAAAAAATGTAATTTCAATTGTGTTCGCGTAATCGAAATTTCTTTGTCAGAGGTATTAAAGTGCAATTCAATTTTTTTTAATTAAAAATACTTCGGTTCTATGATAGTTTATTGTCTCATAATACTATAGTGCGACAAACGAGGTGCTCAATTAGATAGGACTGGTAGGAAATATGTACAACCTACTTGGATATAGAAAATAAGACAAGAAAAGACATAAGACGACTACCGTAAGTCAAGGTTAAGATAACTTTTTTAAAGACAGAGGGCGCTAGTGATCCGTCTATCTAGTTTGATTCACAGTTTGATTGCAATATTACCAATTTAACAACATTAATTATTTTCGAAGTGTTGCCAGTACTAAGTAATTATTAACGGTACACCTTGTACTCGTTTAAGATAAGAGATAACGTCTGGCGGATTACGAATGAACTAAAATTAATTTGCACAGCGTTTTTGACATATGTCTGCTCGTGGTAATGTTAGCCTGTGACATCTAGGCCTCAGTTGCGATTAATTCTACCTTACTTGGATTACACAAATTAAAGTTGAAGTTACAAGACACACATAAAATGATAATTAAGTTAACTTTATTTTCATCTACGGATTTCAATGGGAATCCCAAATAATAGGCTAACTAATTTAAATTAACACCTAAGCATTCCAAAAGATTTTCGACAAAAAACGTTATCTCACATTACTGTATATGTTCTGTTTATTGTTATATGACATGTTAAATAGAATACTTATTTTTAAAAATGAAAATTAAATAAATGAATACGAAGAAAAAAGACAGAAAAAAATTGACAACTCGAATTTAAAAATAAAAAAACTTCTTTCTTTTTCTTGACTGCCCTCTTTTATAGCGCGCCTATCGAAACTCCTTGGACATGTTCTGAGCAGACTCCATCTGTTATCAATTAATAACTAAGAAAACATTGTAAACATATCTCATTACATTTACAAATATTATCCAATAAAGGTCAATATTATACAAGAGCAAATGATCTCACGTGTGTTATAAAACATTCAAGTCCTTGCAGACAAACAGACGTGCACTATCGCTCGTAAGTCGTAACATAAATCTATATCTGTTCGACGTTTAATGTACAAAAGTCATCAATTGTCACTGGTAACATAAATAACGCGAGATAAATCAGAACTTTCGCTTATATAGAACAAACAAACAATAAATCATGGATACGAAAACCTATTACACGAACGACATGAAACTTTATAAGATTTAACTTTGAAAAGAGCGGTTTGCTAACTCCCCAGCGCCACCTACGCGAAACTGTATCAACCAATCATATATTGACACGTCATTTTTATCACAAAACTATCAATGTTTATAAATATATTGTTTGTTAAATATTTCAAATAGTTTTAAACAATATAATACCACGAATTCATTTCATCATCATCAGCTCTTGTCTACCCAATGCTGGACATAGGCCTTTCCCAATCCCTGCCACAATATGCGGTCCTCCGCTGTCCGCAATCCGATTTCTTTTTCTTCACAATACAGCAAGCAATAAATATGTAGTCAAGGTTTTAAATGATAATTAAAAAAAGAAAAACAGCTGACTTTAACACTACGAAAGTCAGGAAAAGAATTCAAATAGACATAACGAGTGTCAGTGTGGTAAAAAGCTGCCTTTTACAAGATGAAGGTCTCAAGGTTTACCAAACAAATTACCAGCAACTGGACACCGCCATATGTTCAGTTAAGTGACGCGGTCTCGCTAACTCGAGCTTTAAATTTACAAGACCAGTTTGATAAATATGTCGCCCGCAAGTGAATTAGGGCCTGTGGAAGCGAACGGATGATAATTGTTCGCTTAGCTTTACTATAATTGGTTTAAACTAACAGTAATGTGCCTCTATGTTATAACACAGCGCGGTTCAGTAGTTGTGTTGATTCTCAACTGTTATTTAAGATAACCTCACTTGTGTTTCAAACATTTCAATATCGATAGTAACTCCATATTAACCATAGACACTTTGCAGTAGGACTCTATGGTTTAAAGATATGCACTCTTCTTTCTATCTAACCATAAAAATGTACTAACCTAATCGCCTTGTTCTGTTTTCTTCAGTTTATAAACCAAACGTAATTCCTTCAAGTATACAGGATGTCCGGAAGTGAACAACTTAACACTACAAGTTCTTGTATATTGACATTCTGTATATCATTGGTAATCAAACTGGGCTGTTCGATAGATAAAAAATATCAATAAATTTCATTAGTGGTACCGTAAGTTTCGCGATTAGATAGCGTTAGAGCTTGTCATAGGAATCCAGCGACACCCACGGACGGAGCCGTCGTTATAAATTAACCGGGATTACCTGATAGCGTGACGTCATAAAGCACTGACTGGAATTATCCTATCTAAGGGGCCGTTCACATGTTGCGTAAGTATATTTATTGTCAGCAAAAGTAAGCTAAGATCTGACCTCCCCCCCATATATGATTTTTTTTGCAAATGAATTGTATTTATTTTTGTGATTCAGGAGCAGAAATTATAATTCATTTTGGTTAGTTTTCAACAATAGACAATGTGTAGTAAATATAATAACCATCTAGTTCCCAACCCCCATGTTATCAATAAGCAAAGCTAAGACTCCCCCGCCTCCCTACAGTGCTTACGTAATACATGAACGGCACATAACGAACGGACCATTGATCAAATCTTTTTATTTAATTTTTTGCCATTTTTTTCGATCATTATTCGTCATTTACCTTATTTATATTGAAGCTAATTTTTAAATTAATTTAAAAAAATGATTAAAATTAAAAAACAGATTTAATTATTATAGTGTGTACGTCAAATTTAAAGCAATAAATAACCCAGTGTTCCAACAAAACTAACAGATATTGAAGCGCCAATAGCCTAATTGTTAAGGGTACGGACTACCGAGTCTAGCGGTCGTGAATTCGAATCCCACTATTCGACTATTATTGTGAACCATATTCTAACACAAGCTTTTTCAAGCTTACCAGGAATGGTACAAGATATATTAGTAAATTAACAAAAATCTACTAATACTTTATTAAAAAAAAAACTGTTTCAATATTAAATTGTAATGAATCGTGGTGATCTATGGTGAAGGCCTGATGCTTTGGTGATGATGATGATGACGATGATTAAATTATTAACGTATGAAATATTGATAGAAACCTCTGAAATTGCATTGCTTATTTTTGTTACATTTCTTTATGTTTTTTTTTCTTTTTGTTCAAACAGTACTAGCTTGCCCCCTTCTCTTATAACAAAACTTGATAATTACCACATGGTATGTGTCCATGTGTGAATATAAAAGATTTAATAAACGTCCCATAAATAATGATTTTTTTTCTACGTTTATCATGATTTGTAAGCGGGACTTATTTAAAAAATCATTATAAGATTTAAATGTAGACTGTTTACGACGCATTCGGAATCCTATATGGTGGTCGAATCGATTACGTGAAAGTTAATAAAGATGTTTCGTTTCTTTGTTAACATTAAATAAAAGAATAATGAAAATTCGCGTAACAATAATGGGCTGTAAACATCGATAGCCGCATTTTATTGCACTCAAAAGAAACTTCAATAGTCCCCAGGCTGTTTACGTAATGTGAAATTGCATATTATGTACTTCGTTTTATTACAACGACAATATTTTTTTTTGTTCTTTTTGTAAATACAAGCAGGTTATTTTTTAATTAACTATTATTTATTTTACCATTCCAACTAAGCTTTAGGTTTGTAACAGGATATGGTCCACGACAATAGTCGAATGGCGGGATTCGACCTCTCGAAACCTGATCGGAAATCTGTACTCTTAACCATTAGGCTATTGGCGTTTTTGAATTAAATAAACATATATGTCAATACATACATGGCGGCGATTTAACACTTTTTCAATTACTTCGAGAAAATTATTTTGTTAACTAGAATACAGTTTATTAACAAAAACATAAATATAATAAAAACAAAAAATACTGTTGATTGCTAATAGGAAGAGGCTCAGCTCAGCCTCCAGCTTGTCAATGGAGGATGCGCCATTCTTCAGACTTCCTGTAATTACGGTGACAAAGTTCAGATTTTTTTTACAAAGACGTCATTTTGTAAAATAAAAACTACATATAATGTTAAAAAAAAATATTTTACTAGATATTTGTGAATTTACTAGTTTTAGTGTTTATTTATAGTTAAGGTTTTAGATTGGAACAAAGTCTTTTCAGTACGTACAGGGGTCCAGTTAGCCGATCGTGAGATAACCTTCGACCCCCGTTGAGTCCCGACTAACAACTCCTACATAAGGCGCTCGTAATAACTTCGCCCTAGAAAATAGCCTTTATGTCCCTTCTATTCGAAATGCTAATGTGACAGTAGAGTTTGCCAATTTAATTTCAATGCATGTTACTGTTGTCCCTTGACATTATACCAACACAATCCAATGATGACTAAACAAAGAAAAGTTAAATCTGTTTGTAACAAAGATTTAAAATCGGGTATTGCAGAAATGAAAATATAATAGGTATTTATCTACTAAAAGTTAATTAACTTGACCACAATATAAACAGGTCTATAGGTTCAAGAAGTTTATACTCACACAGCAAAGCCATATAATAAAAAAGAAGAAAACATAATTAAGAAAAAGAAGGAAGTGTTTACTCTCGAAAGCCCCTAAGTCGTAACTGTTGGTGCGTAATTTAAAGTATTCTCTAGATGTTGAAATTAATTAGTAATACAAATATGTATAGAACATTGTTAGTCGGTAGTTCTTGCAAGACGTGATTTACACTGAAGCCGGAGCCGGCGCACGCACAATGATACATACATCTTAGATTAAGATCTGCCACGGACAAATCGCCACGTTTAATGTTTATTTAGGGGCCGTTTTGAAATCGTATCGGCTCCGCATCTATTGTTGGCAAACAAATTGCCTGCTGCACACCGCGGGACCGCGACTCTACTTAAATGATTTAAACGCCCTGCTCGAGTTACATTGCGAATGTCTATTGTTCGTTTGCTGATAAAATATTGATTTTTGTCACCGTCGACACACTTTTATTAGAACGTATTGTCAACTCTTTCTTTCCCTTTGGAAACGTAGAGACAGAAATATGTAATAAAATAAGTCAACTTTACGATTCGTAGGAAGAAAAAAAAACGTATTGTTTGTAAAACCTTCAATGGGGTCTATGAAAATTAATATTTAATACAAAATTAAGTAAAAAAAATATCCATATTTGTAAAGGCGTTGATTTTTAAAACACTATAAAATAAATCTAATGTTGTAAAAAAAAACGCAGCGATGACATCGGTTATAATATACCCATTAAATTAGGTAGACATACTACATTATAAATTAGTAATTTAGTTATATGTCTTCTCATTAAACTAAAGATTAGCAATATCGCCATTTCAATCAATATCGCCATCAAAGTCTATCGAGTGACATTACTTTCAATATTTCATATCTGTTCATTACTATATCATTTGACATATACTGGCGATTCTAGATTGTACTGGCGATGTCGCTTATCGTATGTTTCTCTATCCTTTAAATAGTAATTTGTTTTTAAAAAGTTTATATTGAATTGTAGAAATCCGTGTCTACCTCATTAAGTGTCATTTGTCACTTGTCGATTGCTTTGGACCGAGATTTAAGTGATTATCAACAATTTAGTCAAATGTATATTTAAAATGTCATTTATGTCATGGATACGTTCGAATGACTCGGCTGTCAGTTCACGGTGACTTGACAACATGGGCAGTCACGACAAGAGAATTTTTAACACTGATAAAAACAAATGTTATTAAATACTTTTTGCTATTCACTAAACCTACGTATTAAATCTTAAAAATCCCAAGAGCTTAATGGTACGGACAACCGATCTAGCGGTCGTGAACCATATCCTAACACGAGCTTTTTCAAGCATACAAGAAATATAAGTGAATTAACAAAATCTACCAATATTAAAAATAGAAAAACAAAATCGTACACAAATAATTAAAAAAAAATGTGAGCTGTAAAAATTTTCTACGATAATGTGATTGTATCCAAAAATTATATTTATAGAAAAAAAAAATACAAAACACGAACACATCTTATTGATTATAATGCGAGAAATAATGACACCATTACTTTGAATATTATAGAAATAAATTCGACCGTCTCAAACAGTTGCCTTTGCCTTTTTGTTGTTTTTTTATGTTCATCGTTCATTGACACCAATGTATAATGCCAACGATCAGACCGAGCTTTCTCTCACATTAGCCGCTTGGCGCCAAAATTCCTAACCTATAATTTAACAATCAACAAACACAAATCTTCGGTATACTTTTACTTCTTATCTTTGTTAACTCTAACAAAATAAATAAATGCATTTAATAGACGAGAAACTGCTTGATGTTTTAACAAGTGACAGCTTTGCAGCTATTTTAAATCATTTATAATAAGCATTTTAGAGTTAGTGCAATGTTACCATGTTTCGTGTGAGACTGAGTGCTCGTTTATTGAACACTAACACCCAATATAATTTAATATCGTCTTGACCCACTGCCGAGTCACGAGTGAACTGCGCCTCATCATATTCGCTTATACTTCTTGTTTGGATATTTATTCTATGTACAGTTAAATAATTATATTCGCTTCCCGCTTACGATCGAATATTGACCTACCCTTTTCACTATAAAAGGTCGGTACCGTACTTCCATACAACTCTATCAGACGTCATATCACAATTAGCACCGTTACCCACAACCTCTATCATACAATTCAAAGATTCTACGACCTGATGGCATTGTCGGTATCAAATGACATTTCATAGGATAGAAAATAAACTTCCTCGAGTATACTGGCTTTTTCTAAATATCTACAGTTCACATGTACATTTAGTACGGACAACAGGAAGTCACTGGATGCGGAAGGCGGAGGACCTCATACCGTGGATGGCATTGAGAAAGGCCTATGTCCAATGAGCAGAGAAGATCAGATGATGATGATGATGACATGTACAATATTCTGAATAGCATGAATAATGTACTAAATCGATTTACAACTTTAAAGTTGCATACATTATAATATATTTTATTAATACATGTGGTTATAATTTATGTCAAGATTCTCAGCGTCTGTCATAAGAGCGGCGCCATGTTAAGTATGCAAATACCATCTGAACGATGGGTCAATAGTTCTTTGTCAAATAGAGAACCGAATGGATTAAATTCATAAACTTTACGAACCTTTCTGAACTAATATAATCAACCAGGTCACACTTTCTTTTAAAACTATTCTTATTTTATGTAACTTTTTTTTCTTTTCAGGTAAGTTGTTACCTGCCAGCAATGAACATAAGTGAGATAATTGTCGTAAGTGCTTAAATACAAACTCATACTTTTTGGTACTGGACACAAAAAACAACATTTATCAATTGAGGATATATAAGTAAATCTCATAACTGTCTCGCAATTGAAGCGAATAGCCTAATGGGTAAGGGTAAGGATTTCCGGTTACGTGGTTGAGAGTTCGAATCCCGCCATTCGACTATTGTAGTGGACCATAACTTAGCATAAGCTTAGAGTTAAGTTGGAGTGGTAAAAGAAGATTAGTACATTAACAAAAGTCTACCGATACTTAAATAAAAAAATCGTAGAAGATAAGATGAGTTCAATTTTGCTGTACAATATGGCTCTCCCTTGTCAGATTTGGCCAGTGTTAAGTGTTTTCGTAGAAGATACGTCAGTAAACCTTCCGTATGTCACATTTTTCTATTTCCTCGTTTCACGTCAGGTGAAAAAATAAAGTTGAAATTACACCTGCCTTACGCAAAGAACTTCCGCGCGCGAACCCGCTCGAAAGTTACGCGACAAAATTAAAATTGTAATTAAAACCCACCCGAGACCCGGGACCGGGTCGACCTCATTAAACGGTCAGGTAATTAGCAATTTTGTAAATGGGTGTTATTCATTAATTTGTCGCAAAGAGGAGTTGGTTCGTTGGCAAATTAAAAGGTGTGTTGAACAAAAAAACGCCTACCGTTGGACAGCCTATTAGCAATAATACGGGTTGATATTTCAAGACATTGTTTTGTTGAATTTAAATAATCACGCTTGTAACCTGTGGTACACAGAGTACATAAATATCTTTTTCAGTATTATTTAATTTATACTACAAATACATGATTGTGCGTTCTGCTAGCGTTCCATTGCCCCAAATATCACATTGTGTTTTAACAAAACAATTATTTTCGTAGAAAAAAAATTTAGTAGAAATGGCTGAATGACTCAATAACACGAGATTTCTACTAAAGTCGGAAACCTTGAATAGTGAAGTTAAAAAAACGGAGTCAGTAATAGATTGTATAAAATAGAACCATTTATTGATTCTATACATTTCGAAAAAATAGTAAAAAAAATGTTATCGAAATAATAATCCATTTTCGCACAATAGACACGAAATTTAAGAAAAAGGTAGGAAGTTACGGTATGTTGCACTCCTAAAGCGCCCATTTAATGTTGCCAGTTTTTTTAATGCTCGTTTTCGATTGCAGAATGATTAGCGTTATTCAACAGTTAACGGTCAACAAGCTTCTATTGAAGAATTACAATGCTGTCAATTAAATTTCAATAAAATCATAGTTACAAATTGAAAACATCATAATAAAGTGAAGATTTCCTATTAATATTAATAACTAAATATCATCCTATCTATTTAAATGTTATTGTTGCTTAAAAAAGGAATTAATGCGTGACTACACCTAACCTAAAAAAAATATTATTATTAAAATTGTCAACAGTTATTAACAAATGTCTATTTTTTGTACCTATTACGTTTCCCCAGAGAACGAGTCCCGCCCTCTTGCATAAACAAAACCTTAACTTTCAGATAATTTCCTCCAGTTGTTTTGTTGTTTTATGCAAAGATCCGCTGTAAGTTTAGTGGAGCGTTAAAAAGTGTTTACTTTTTTTTTATTTCCACCGTGATCGGAATTTATTTCGGCCAGTTTTTTATAAAGGTAATTAATACTCTTTGCAAATACTTTTTTCATATATTAAATGACGCTAGATTTGAATTTATGATTAAAAATAAACAAGAGAGCGTTGATAAAGAGTGAACATATGATATTTGGCATGTTCGTTTTTTTTTTATAAAATAAAAAAAAAATACGAATAGAGTTTGAAAAGACATCTTTATCACCACTAGCCTTACCTTCTCTTACCAATTTTTAAATTCGTAAAAACCACCAAAGTTTAAACGTATAATTCAAATAAAGAATTACTGAAGTTAATATCACTTAGTCGTAATGCAAACATTTTTTTTAAATTCATATGTACGTAAAATTACACTTTTACTTCGAGGAATATATGTACAACGTTTCAATTTACGTCATTTCAATTTCTTGAATCATAAAAATTCATTAATCTTCAAATGATATTTTAAATACATGAATTTTATTTCAAAATCGAAACTATTTCATCGCCTATAATGGTCTTGAATGTATATTGAAGCATTCCTCATAATTTTTATGATTTAATTATAATTAAAAGAGATAATTTTCTTAATGTAAGACCAAAAGTTTCTTACGAAGACATTAATTGAACTCGAATATTTCTTTACGATCAAAAATTGATGTAAGATTCGGTTACGTAGGTACAGAGATTCCCAAAATTACCGCGCATTCATTTGTTTCATTTCACCGAACCAATTAGAGATGAAACGAAGCCCTTTGGCGCGTTGGAAATTGACTTGTTACAATCTTATTACTTCATATTTGGCAATATCCGGCCAAAGGAATTTATAGCTTACACCTTGCTAATAAAACCTTTTATGGCACGATGGAATTTCGCCGTTACTTGCTTTGCGATCTCTCCCTATTGACGGTCAAGATTCTAAAGCCATAATTAGATGGTGAGGCTTGTTTCGATAACACTTTACAGAAGTCCTTATAAAATCTTGATATATCTCAGTTCGCTTTACTAAAGCTAAGACTCTTCAAATTACATCAAAGAAATTAATAATTGTAATATATCGAGAAATTTCCACGTTTGATAGAAACTAGGTAACCCTAATCGCTTTATCTCAAACGCACTCAGAGTTATTTAATTATTATTAAGAGTAAGCTTTAGTGTGTAAGACGTCCTCCGTCTAGGACTACTTATATCATCAACAACCTGACCTTTTGCCCAGGAAGGGTCGGCAGAGTATGTACACTTTCGTACATCTCTATCAGCTTCATATCTGAATTTACTTTAAGCATGTCTATCACACTCTTACGGTGAAGGAAAACATGAGCACCGGAGCTATCTTTCTCGACGTAGCGAAAGCGTTCGATAAAGTATGGCACAACGGGCTCATATACAAGCCCGTACCATACCGAGTACCCGATCGTCGCGTATGCATAATACGATACTTTTTAAGTGATCGCACGTTCCGCTACCGCG
>JAODUI010000002.1:1854108-1872803 GCA_027563995.1 Papilio gigon | reverse complement strand
ATGCGGTCCTCCGCCTTCCGCATCCAATGACTTCCTGCCGTCCGCGCTAAGTCGTCGGTCCACCTGGAGGAAGGACGACCCACACTACTGGGTCACACTTATTAATTTCCTGATATACTATATTTAGAAAGTGTTCAAAGATAGTACAATATCTTTTAGTAGCTTAATATAAATGATAATAGGAGCTTTGAGAACTTGTTGCTATGCGGAACCTACCGCGTTGTCTAGTGAAAGTCAACCTTTATCTGTTGCCGACATTGTCCTGCCGGTCAGTCCGACGAGGGTACGATCAAGAGCAGTAGACAGTGCAGTAATGCTACTGTTCGAACGCACTCTTATTGCCAACGATGCATTGTTTTATTATATAGTCTTCTACTCTACATTAGTACTAAAAAGCTAAGATTAGAGATAACGCCCGGCTGTTAAAAAAGTCGTGTATTTGTGACTTGATTAAACGCAAGGCGATGTTTTCTTAGAATCTACTATGGGTTACGTACTTCCTGTTGTTTTTTTTACATTAGTTAAAAGATGAACTATTTTTTTTAGATTAAACAAAAATAGTTTAAATCAAATTAAAAAAAATGATGAACAATGACTTAACCCTATGTATGTACTAATACAAATACATCATAAATACGTACTAATAACGTCCTATTTATTACATTATGAATCAGTGTAATGAATATTGATGTGGGGTCCCGCTTGTCGGCCACTCGCTATAATAAGGAAAGATGTATGGGGGCACGAATTAATCGGGATCGGTAGCGATGTACAACATGAACAATCAATAATATTGTGTCTACAGTACTTGAATAAAATAATTAAAAAAAAAGCCGCTTCGCTTATTAAAAAAAAAACCTTCAAACTGTCAAGCATATGTAGAGATTTAGACAAATCGAAATGTGTCAAAATCGCGCCAAGTACAAATCCTTTCAACTTTTTTTTTTATTTATCGGCTTTCACACCTGAGTGTATTTAGCCGTACATTTTTATTAATAAATAAAATAATAACAAAAATAAATTATTAAAGCATGAATATAGATTTAGTATAAAAGACAGTTATTTTTTAATGAAATCATCATCATCATCGTCATCATATCAGCCACACGCCGCCCACTGCTGAGCGTAGGCCTCCCCTAAAGATCGCCACGACGACCGGTCCCGGGTAACAGCGAGGCAGGGAGTGCTAAGAATCTCCGGTACGGATACGACTTAATGAAATTTTGGCAGGTTTTTATTAATTATTATTTCTTTGACCTTATTTTATTTCTTTTACGATCCCAACTAAGCTTTCGGCTTGTGCTAGGATATGGTTCACAATAGTCGAAAGACGGGATTCGAACTCTGGAGCACGTGATCCGTACCATAAATCATTATGCTATTGGCGCTTGATATAATAAAATTAAAGACGTATATTGTTTTTTTTTATTTCTCATGGCAACCCTGTACATGAGTTGTCAGGGCATGCGTGATGGAGCATTAGTTTTCGCGGCACCGCCTCCGCCTCCGTTCGCCTCCATTCTATCATGGGTTGTCTAACGCGTCACGCAAATCTCTACATGCGTATCTGTCGTGTAATTGAACCGATCAATCATTTTGATTGCCACTATGGTAGACTTTCACTTAGTGAAATGATAAGTTTACTGGTTATTGTTTTAACATTGCTCATACATTACTAACTTTTTCTATTAAATTTACCAACATTTTATGTAACAAAGACAAAAGACATATATATTTTTTTATTATAACATTATTATGATTTTATTAATTTACTATTTGAACTTGTGATAATATGGTTCAGGACAATAGTCGAAAGGCGAGATGCTCACTGGCGGGGAACTCATGACTGCTAGATCGGTAGCCCGTATCTTTAACTGTTAGGCTAGTGGCGCTTCCATTAATTACACAATTAAAAAAGGAAACGATTCCAACTAGGTTCTAAATTTGTGGCATCATACACGTACGATAATGAACGAAAAGTGAAATTCAAACCCATGACCAAGCGATGAAATGTTCGTATTTTGAAACATTAGGCTGTTTAAAATGTAACATTGGTTACATAAAGCGTGCAAATAACAAGCTTATAAGGTCAAATGATCGACATTATTTGGAACATAACCTCTGTGAAATAGCGCGTTTATTGCCCTTCTGCCGTCGTAACGCGTACGACGAACCCCGACGGCAGGCATCCATCAAATGAGGTGCTTTAGCAAGTCATCCGCTCAGGTAATGAATCTCTTTAAGGACTGGCGATAAAGAATGTAGGTGGCGACATTTGCTTCAATATAAAAAATATATACGCGCCCTTTTTTACGCCTTCATCACCGTAAATGGTATTAAATTAGTAATATTATAGAAAGGCATTTTAATAAGTACGTCTCTTTTTTGTCTGTAATTTGTACAGAAGTGGTTAAATGCCTCGTTCACTAATTTTTAATAAATTCTTCGTAAATAACTGATTAAAAAAGCTCGTGTTAGGATATGGTTCAAGGCAATAGTCTAATGTTGGAATTCAAACCAACGACCACTAGATCGGTATCGTACCTTTATCGATTAAGCTATTAGCGTTTCAGATCATTTATAATTAAAGTTTTTTTAATGTTAGGAATATAGGTTCAAAGAAAATCTTATTTTGTAATGAATAAAAATCGTCACGAATCAGAGCCATTAAGCTAATCTATGCAGTGTTATTTTGTTCGGATTAGATCCGATCTCAGCAAGTAACCGATCGTGATTGATGTTGTTTTCATTGTTATTACCAAAATCCCCCCTCGCTTACTATCTATAACGTCCGTAGGGGGGATTCATTTCGCTAATGCGGTTAACGTACCGCCTGTAATGCGTAGATAACAATGTTAGAAGCCATTTTCAGCTATTAGTACTGTCTCAACAGATCAAAGAACGCATTACAAGATTATGCCATGTGACAACAATGCTTGGTTTATATAACTTTTACACTACGTTGCCGTTATTGCTTTGTAATTGAAATGCTTTAATACACGGGCGTTGACATTTCTATGAAAGAAAAGAAGCGAGCCTACCAGTTGCTTGATACCGGCCACACACGCTAGCTATTTTTCATAAGAACTAAATGAACGCTTGACCACGATCCCACCTGATGCCAAGTGATGTGCTCGAAAGATGGTACGTGCTTTAGTAAATGCCTTCACTCTACTCTTGATGTCCACATCGTACTTGGACGGAAACACTGACGCCGGCAACTTATTCCACTCCTTTGCTGTGCAAAATGGACGATGATTCAAATTGTTTGACACCGAACTTTAATAATAGATGTATTTATTATGTTTCTGTAGAGTCACGTTAGCGGAAAGAGATCTTAAATAATCTTTGAAGGATTGCAATACAAATATAAAAATTCTAATAATTGTACGTGTGACACAGGGCGTAAAAAACGTCCGGGAATGAAACACGGATCTAATTATCTTTTTTCTTTCGCCTCGCAAATTTTCGCACGTATCGACCTTGAGCGAGACACGGACGAGGACGTCTACACCAACTTTGTTACTCCGTGATAATTTTAACACCTCGTCATTGTTCACGGTAGACCGTTCATGTTTGTTTTGTATGCGTATGTTAAAAAAAAAACATGATTTAATAGTATTGATTTTATGAAAAGATCAAGGAATGCCTTCTCTGCCTTCTATATATTGGGAAGAGAAGAGGCGAAGGAGAAAGGACAGGAGAGGACGAAGTTCGAGCAGGATCTCTGTGCAGTGTCTGCTACCTTTTCAAAACATGTATGCCTCTTTTTATTTGTCAGTAGTGTTACATGTATTGTTTTGTTCCAGTGGGGGGAATGTCGCGCGGCGGCGGGGGCGCGGGGCCGGGCGGCAAGGCGGCGGCCAAGCGTGTGCCGCCGCCTGCGGTTCCCGGCGACGCCTTCGCCACGCCGCACCACCGCCACTCGGGCTCCAGCTTCGGCTCGCAGGGCTACGCCTCCTGCGAGGACCAGCCCTACCCGCAGCCGCCGGACACACCGTCTCACACGAGAGGTCAGTATACTAAGAGAAGACAATACAAATCAGATTGGTTTCTTTTATCAAATTTAAACTGTGATAAGGTTTAATTTGAATAGATGTGGATGACTACGGGGACTGATCGTCGTGGCGACCTTTGGGGGATGCCTCCGCTCATCAGTGAGCGACATATGGCGGATATGTTGATGATGATGACATGTGGTAGAACTAGCGGTTACAAAAGTAGATTAAGTCGCCTACAAGTCTATTCTATCAAGCATTCTTTATGTCGGATGAAATTCAACAACTCTAACATTAGTACTGTTAATACTTGCAGATGACCACTCGGACTACGGCAGCACAGTGTCGGGCGTGTCGGGGGTATCAGGCGCTAGCGGCAGCCTGGGCAAGTCGCCGGCGGGCGGAGGCACGTTCACCTTCCCGCCGCAGCCGCTCACACACAAGGCCGCCGTCTACTACCACCACCAGCTGGCACTTAGTGATGATCAAGGCATTGACATGACACAGGTATGTTGCAAAAAGTCTATTTCTGTCCGAAACGAATTCATACAATGGTCTATTGAAGAAATTATGATATAAAGATTTAATAGGATGATGGAGATGTTTTGATACACACGTTAAGTCGCTTATATGCGTTTACTTATAATTTGGCAAAACATTTTCTGGCGTGTGACCTCAGGTTCTTCTCTTACATATCTTCTTACCTTAATTCACAGAGTCCAGGTCGCGACAGCCCAGGGTCGTCGTCGGGGTCGGCAGGGTCTGGGTCTCGACACTCATCCGCGTCTCTGGACAGCGGGCGAGCGTCAGGTCGCTTACCGCCGCACCATCACCACGCCGCCTGTCACTGCGGGGACACTGATAGAGTGCGCGCTATGATCTCACAGGGATTACCTGTAAGTTTATATACATTCTAATGTTCGGACGTGGAAAGTATTAGAACCCGTTGCGACTCACAAGTGAAAGATGAAGAGGCACTTGCTAAACTAGCGCGTACCATCTTGCGACATCACCGTATAACATTATTGTGGTCAAGCACCAGCTCCACCTAGCACTTCATTCATATAAAAAAAGGATTGTATAGACTTTTATCCTATTATCTGGTTGGTACATTTCCGCCATTTGCATCGTGCAATTTTCACAATTATCCAAAATCAAAACAGTATCCCGCTCATACATAATTTCTGAAACCTCAACCTTTTCTAAAGGTATACTTACTATCAACTAAGGTCAATAAGAAAATCATACATACATACTTTACCAATTAAATAACTTCCTCAGGACACGGATATAATCCACGCGTGGCTAGCGGACATCCAGATGGAGGAGTACGCGCGTCTGTTCATAGAGGCGGGCTACGACTTGCCGACGGTGACGCGGATGACGCCGGAAGACCTCACGGCGGTCGGCATTAAGAAGCCCAACCACCGCAAGCGGCTCAAAGCGGAGCTCGCCAACCTCAACGTGCCCGATAACCTGCCCGACTATATACCGGTAAGCGAAGATTTATAAATTTATAGTTTTTACGCGCAGGTTTAAATAGAGTAATTTGACGATAATTTCAAGACGATTTGTGTCAATGATTAAAAGAGAATTTAGTGTTAGTACTTTTATATGATTTTGACAGATCAATTTTGAAGGACCGCGGTCTTTTTGTTATATGTTGATTGACTATGAGATATTAGAAAAATTTACAAAGAAACTAAGTGATAACTTATTAATTTTTAGTCACTATACTGCGTTTCTTATCCCCAGGGTTCGTTGGAGGAGTGGCTGCGACTCCTCAGACTGGAGGAGTACGGGCCGGCGCTGGTTGCGCAGGGGTACCGCACTGTGCATGACGTCACGCAGCTCGCGTGGGAGGTATGAGAGATTACTGAGATACAAAACAGTTTTACTGACGCACTCAGAGACGGAGCTTAAAGAATCGCTTTTGTAGAGTTATGTTACTTTAAGGGACTCCCTTAGTAGACTGTAATAACACGCTTAATGAGTGCGACAGCCAGACAAAGATGACACAATAAAGCTTTCCAATAAATCCAAATAATGAATAATAGAAGTTTTCCATCCCTAATGGAAAAGTAAAATAAAAATCATAACAAATGTTAAAAATGTATTAATGTATAAATTCTTGGTAATTGTTTCCAGGACTTAGAAGACATGGGTATAGTTCGACTCGGTCACCAAAAGAAAATTCTTCTAGCTATCAAGAGAGTGAAGGACATCAGAGCCGGTAAACGGAGCATCAGCAGCCAGGGCTCGCTCGACTTCACTAGGCTACAACCCGGCCAGGTCGGTACTGCGTCTCTATTCTAACGTCACATTTTGTTTGTAGTGATGTTTTAGAATTAGTCTCCTTATAACTGTCAAAACATACCATAGAGAATCCTCCTTTTTTGTTTATTTTTTCACCGATCAAACCTATTTTCTATTGTAGAATATAATTTAGATTTTACATGATTCGAATATAAACAATAAAGCATCACTCCAAAACAACTTTAACTAATTATGATTTTGTTTTTTATTTCTCATGTCATTCATCAGCCATCTTGAATTAGCGCCAAAACATCTGTCATTTGTCAATTCTTCTAACGAATTTAGTTTAACAATTTCGTTTGTTTTAACTTTAGCAAAATAACATTCTTTACTTTCTGTTTTACTAACGGCGTCTAACTATGTAACCGAGTACATCCTAAATAGCTTGAATCTTTCCTGAAGTAAAACACACTTTTGTAGGCGTACCCCAGGCCGCTGTGAGGCTTGTAGTCGTTAGTTCAGTGTTTAACTAATACCTAGCACAACTTGCTAAACAGTTTACTTTGCTGTACCATTTATAATGGACACATTGTGGGAAAATGAAGTCCACGGAGACGGAATTGGCGCGAATTAATTTCGCAATTATAACATCTCTACAAAATTAAGTTTTCCCGATGGGTTCAAATCCGTTATCATTTCGCTTAGACTTTTAGAAGTCTATATCCATCGCCATTTCAATCGCTGATGATGAAGCAACTCTGTGATACAGATATAAGCAGAATTTTTGGGTTTAAATAAAAATTACGATAGTTTTGGTTCGAAGTGGTTTAGTAGTGTTCCGTGTAAAGGGTCGCCGAGTTGCCACCGTCAGCGCTCCGCCACATCCATCGCTGCATCCACCACATCACTAGCCCGAAGCAGCATGTGAATGTTTTGTTTTCTTTTCTTTTTTCAAAAAACACCAAACCGCACATTGGACATTATCGGCTAAAGGATTTATATCCGAGAGAGCTACATTGCCAGCCGTGGGAGATGCACGCGAGGAGTTACCATAAACCCCCCGATCTAAACTTTGACGCCATAGCAACGCCCCTGAGTGCCACTGACTTGGTTCCTATCCAGGTATGAACAAACATCCTTTGGCACAAGTCTTGTCAGTTTGATCTCATTGCACCCGAGCACCCGGCTTTTACGTGCACTCCTTTTATTAGTTTTTGTAATTGAGTTCGCATTACTATCGATGTTTTATGTCGGAATGAACCTCGATGCTACACCTATTGAAATGTATTGTTGGAAAATGCGACTTGTTTTCGTCCTGTGTAACACTCTTGCCTGCACGGTAGAAATTTCAATTATATATTTATCACATTAAGTAACTATATAAAGCTTTTCAAAGCATGGACTTACTGACAAATGCTAACAACAAACAATACTAAATCTTGATAGAGCTAATTTAATAAAGCATGACAAAGTTTGACTACAGACTATATTTAAATTTAATCTATAATAATTATTAAAAAATAAATGTGTTTAAAAAGTATTCTTAGGGCATTCTGTATACTTTCTTGGCTAAAATCAATAAACATACCAAAGAGATAAACTTTATTCAATTTTCTTTATGCTATTAACAGATACGTCATCCTCGCGGTAAATCGTTGGAAAGCCTCGAAGATCCCTCGGAGAGGACCTCGCACACGACGTTTTCTCCTGAGGCGGGCTTCTACTACGGCGGCGGCCAGTGGAGGCGCTCCTATGACGACGGCGACATCACACCCACCAATGACAGCTCCTACGAGGGAGGGGGTACTTTACCGCGTCCGAGGGGCTTAGTGCGTCCCAGACCGGTGGCCAAGATACAAGCGACGCCAGCGTACAGAGACAAATCTCCGGATTATACTTATGACGAGATCGCATACTCGGCTCGATTGCAGCGCGTCGCGTACGGCGCGAGTCCCCACGTCGCCAGGAAGCCTCCGCCCGAGCCGCCGAAGCGACAGAGTTCTCAGTATGCACCGTTCACTCGGTTCGGGCAGACGACTGTGGAGATTCACCCCGAGAAAAGTCTGCCGCTGAGCCTGCCGGCATATCCCAGCTCCGACTCGCTGAGCGTGTCGCTGGACAGCACGGGCCTGTTGCCGCCGCCGCCCGCGCCTTGCTCCCCGCCGCGGCGCTACGACGAGGACAAGATGAGGACTGGCTCTGATGCTAGCTTTAAGGTAATTACATTTACGACTCTTGAAAATCTTCGATTTCATACAATTGCAAAAAGTATGTTGCAGTGAATTTAATCATCATTTTAATACTTTACATTTTTATTCTGTTGTTTGAACCGTGTGTTTCTTTACAGTCAAGCTCGAGTACCGAATCAGACAGCATTCCGTTCGCGAACGAGAATGCGGGGACAATAAAGCAAAACCGGAGCCAAATCGGGGGCCGGCCACATACTGTAGACTACGGTCGTACCGGAATTGGCCTTTCCACTCTCCCGCCAAGGTCCGCCGCAGATATCAAACCATCGACAACACATTCCCTCCCCGAACACAAAGAGGAGGGCAAAAGCACAGAACCCGTTGACGTTCTCAACGACATCGGAAACATGCTTGCCAACCTCACAGACGAACTGGACGCCATGTTGGAAGAAGAGAAACGTCAAGGCCTGACTGATTCCTAAAATAAGCTAGCGTTTGATTCGTGTTTAAATTATAACAAATTAATATTTCATTTCCAACTCGAATAGTTGAAATTTTAGTTTAGTATTCATGTATCGAAAACAATAAATTCCAAAGAATAGTACTGTTAGTACAGTAAATTGTGGTTGATGACTTCCAATTGATGTGGAAACGTCGTATCTATTACATTTTGTACTTGATTAAAAAGAGACATTTTTAGAACTATATACAAATTTAATAAAGACCAGATGTTAAGTTCCAATAAATGAATTAATGACATGAAAAAAAACTTAAACTTTCTGTCTACTTTTATAACCTAACAAAAAAGATGCTTCTCAATGCAGGGTTCATACAGTAGAGTTGATTATTAGTCGTTTAGACAAAGTAAAATGTAATAGAGATATTTGGTTTTAAATATTAACACAAATAAATGCGCTTTACTTGCCTATTTTGACTGTCGCCTCTTGTTTACGAGGAGCTGATTTGACATTTTTAATGAAATACCGGAATATTTGACAATGTCACCAACATTGCGGTACGCTAAAGTCTATGGTATATATTATTTTGACATATGAATTATTATAAACTTGGAAAACGTCAAAACGTTTATGTTAAACAAAATACCTAATCGTATATAATATTTTTGTTTAATTTTATTTAATACAAATTAGTTCCTTATTTAACTTTGTAACTGATTTTTAATTTCATTTGGGGGGGCTAAGAAATGTTAGATTTCGTAAGGAACCGTAATATATGAGAATGGCTATTTTTGTAAATAAAGTTTTACTTAAATTATGTCATAGATAAAATATATCCAGTAGCTAGTTTTCCATGTACAATAATATGTTAGGTTACATGTAGAATGGACTAGTTAGAATTTATACAAAATGATTAGAACTAGATATAAAATAAAATAGCGACTTCAATAATTGTATCATAGTCTCTTCATATGACATAGACATATAGACCTCATCATAGACCTTGTATGTCGACCTTGAAATGCCTAAGGACATGCCCATTGCCATCTCACTTAAACTAAACGTTGCTTGTCTCCATTTAAAATTTGTTATCTATACAAAATGTCCTATTTTTAATATACTCTCCTAATATAAACGCAATTTGTACTACTAATTTTAGTCTTGCAAATTAATTTGCCCAAGCAATATTCGGTTAAAGTTCAAAACGTAATATCTTTATTAAATTCATAATTAATTGTTGCTATAAATAAGAGATCATAATCCTACGTCTATTTTCAAACGCATGTCAGCTTAGTATGTGATATCGAGTGGCCATAAATATTTTTTCTAACAGCAATTATAATAAGTTTCAACGAAGAATAATGTTCAGTTTTTAGTTAACATCGTTACCGAACATTCAACATTGCCATTGTTAACACAAAGTACAATAACTCCAATAATAGCCACAGATAGTTTGCGAAACTAGTGTAAAGTGTACCTACATGTCCATAACGGTATAATGTGGCGTACTTATGGAATATTTTAAGCTTTGTACTGTAAATATCTGTTATACGAGATGAGTGTTTCTATACAGTCTCCTTTGATACCTAACATTTCGTATTTAGAACTTTTGTATAACTACTGATTAAAAGAATATAATCGCGCCGTCACTCGTATTAATAAATATTGTTTTAATGTCGCTAGAATAGGAAGGTGCTAAACATGAAAACGTAAGGCGAACTGTACATTTGACAACGTTACAATAAAGAGGTCCTTTTTAATAATATGTTTACTTTGGTTCTGAACTAGTCAAAATTTTCGTTTCGAGTGACGGCTAGGGAGAGCGGTGAACTTGAAGTTTTATTATAGTTTTTTTTGCGACAATATGTTAATGGCTGCTTAACATTAGCTCTTATTTTAGTTCAGTTCTTATTTGAATAAAAATTTGTAATATTTAAAATGATTCTTATTTATTTATCCTAATTCCCTTGCCTTTTATTAAAACTACAACTTAAAAACAGCGAAAAGTGATTAACATCTGTACAAAGTACGAGGCTAAACATTGCTTCATATTCAAGATAGTATTACAGAATAGAAGTGATAAATTTCATAATTTCTCAAAAATGTAACAATTCCAAATTATCAGGGATATGAAATACCTATATTGTAAATATTTAACCCAATCGTTTTACCGACATTACAAAGTCTGCTTACAAAATTTTAAATTATTTTTGGAATTTAGAAGAAATTTTAGTAGCAATAGGTAGGATCTCGATGTCATAGACAAATCGCAGCGAATCTACGACGTTGGTAGCATTGACAATCAGATTGCAATTTTTAGTCTGTGTTAATTGTCATCGTTGTTGCGAATTTCAAGTTGCCTTGCGCGAGCGATCGATAACATAAATTGGGTAGATTCGGAGTTTGCGGAGGTCAGAGGTATTGATGGGCAAGGTTTGGCAGTGTAGTCATTGAATCTAAATTTTCATAGTGTAAAAATGGAAGCTGCTGGTGCTTACGGGGGTGGAAAAGCGGGCGGAGCTTTCGATCCGCAAGCTTTTATCCAAAGACCTCCGGTGATAGTCAGGGCGGTATGCTGGGTGAGTGTTTTTAAAATCTTCATCATATCAATTGCATTATTCTAAATCATGCATCCAAAATAAATGAGTACTCGAATATATTGATTATCCTATACCAATCAATATTCTACGATAGAGACTGCTGGCAAAAATTTAATATTGATTATTCTCATACAGATCGTATTTTAATCTAATATGCACCTTAATATTTACATTTGCTGTATCATGTTTTGAAGTACACGGCAACCATCGCGCATTTTCAATCACATGATTGACCTTGGAGAAGCGCAATACATAATAGGTATTCATTTTGTGAAGATTACAAGTAACACAAATTCACATTTATATACACATATTACTACAGCGCTAAAAAATAACGAAAAACCTAACATACCTATGCATCAAACAATACTTAATCCAAACAACATATTTGCAGTAATTCTGTAAAATTTTCTGTCATATTAAAATCTTAAACAAAAACATTAAATTTGAGTTTCGGAACATGGGGTGTGGTAGTTGATTCATTGCCAATATTTAATCAACCTAAACTTTAAAGTAGGTCACATTCATACCTAATATGACAGTACCTTTACCTTAGGGCTATCATTCTTTACTTCTTTTTACCTGTACAATAAATCTTCAATTTGCTTGTCAATTTATAGCTACTCTTAAAGGTCCAAATACATGTTTAGTATAGGAATTTACAGATGCAAAATGGGCTTTTTATATTATAAAAAATGATATGATATGTACAATTTGCATACGAGATAAAGCTACAGACTGTAAATGTAGAATCCATGACTTCATTCTGCAATAATTGTTTGCACAAGATATGACTCTATCTTTGTTTAATTTGAAATTAACTGAAGCTACTTGTACAGGAACTATTTCATTTTGCAAATTTTTTATCTATATCATACCACAAGTTGTATTGTTCTTAATAATAATAATTTAATTGGTAATAAAATCATTAAATCTAAAGAATAAAGTTTACAGTCCTATTATAATAATATGTGTGTAAATAAATATTTTATTTAAAAAAATACAAAGAATGAACATTTAAAAAAACAATTAATGAAGTCTTTTGACAAAAAAAATATAATTTACAATGTCCTGGCAAACAATATTGCCTCATCATCTGCCTTTGTCCATTGCTTGATATAGGCCTTTGCCAATGCAATCTAGTTTTCTACAATTACTAACTCAGTGCAGAGAATACAGTTAGAATTTAAACATCTTTAACACCTTTATCTTAAATTACTTTGGCATAAACAATTTTAAATCAACTTAAACCGTTGAAAATACATTTTATATTCATCTCATCTCCATTATTCTGAAATCCATACATTTCTTTCCGCTATTTTTTTCTGGTAACATACTACTGAACATGGGTTTCATGATAAATTATTCCTCAGCTCTTCAGCGTGATTGTGATGGGTTGCATATCCGCTAAGGGCTGGTACGTCAACAAGGAAGACAGCAAGGAGTACTGCGTGTATAATAATGATACTAATGCATGCAACTATGGTGTGGGGATATCGGTGATAGCATTTGTGGCGTCGATTGCCTTCATAGTGGGCGAGTACCTGTTCGAACAGATGTCTTCTGTGAAAACTAGGAAGCATTATGTGCTTGCTGATCTGGGCTTCTCAGGTAGGTGTAGAATTTGTATGCTATTATGTAAGATGCTTTTTTATTCTAAATTTACTCATATAGCCATTGGCTTGGATGAATATGATAAAATCTCTCATTTGTCTTTGAACAGATGTAACCCTTTTTTTGGATGGGTTGAAATAAAATAAAGACACTAGAAATCAAACACCTACTAACCTGCAAAATTACAATTATTCAGAAGAGCAGAAAATCTTTTTTTTTAATCATAACCTGACTATATATGGACTGAGAGTTACTATTTTTTGGACATGTATGATTTTTTGTAAAATAATTTTTAACGGATTTAAGTCAAAGTTTGTTTAAAGTCATGTCATTTCCATGTAGGCTACGTGTTTTGTTTCTAGAGTCGATAACCTAACCATTTTATATTAATATATTTATTACTTAAAAAAAGGACCGATTTTATTGACCATTCAATTGTTCTTGTTTGTTTTTCTTGCATATAACTGAAGAATGTTTTGTCAAACATTTTCCCATTAACGCTAATCTATTATTAAAATATGTTCTATAAGAATTCTTTACACTAAAACTACTAAAACTAGAGTGACGCATCAACGCAAAGTGTGTCTTGGCCTTCGACAATAAAAGTTCATCTATTCCGCGCCATCACAATCCAGTCCTGGATTAGCAACTCTCTTAGGTCTTTTTCCGCCTCCTCTTTATCCAGCGATACCGGGAATGGCTAACTGGGCGTCGTCCACTTGGCCTTCCTAAGTATCTTTGACGCTGCAAACGTCATCCATTCTTTTTAAAAAGCCAAACTGAACATCATTGGAGAAGTATCTGCACATAAGTTCTGTTGGCTCGGTCATTTAGAAATAATGGATTCTGTACACAAATTGCATGTTAATAACAAAGTACATACTAAAACGAGTTATGTAACAACCCACGTACATGAAGGTTTGTAAATTAAATCTTAATTTATCAATACTAGAATCTTTGTACCTATATAGTGACCCATTAACCTTTTAATAACGCTTGTAACCAAGACGTGTACTAACCTCCATATATTGTACGTAATAAAATGTTTATTGAATCTTGACAAATGCCAACATTGTAAATCTTTATTGTACCTTTTATTACATTCTTATCTTTAAGACTTAGTTGTGACAGACCTCATCTGGCGGTAGTTTTTGTAGTGATGATTTGAGAATATTACAAAATAATTTGCGATTGTTTATTAAAAAAAAAATGGCTCAACTCAAATGTAGTTTGGGGAAGTACCTACTAGTTTCAGACCCGACGGTGGTTAAGGATGACCGAACTAATGGTTATGTTTGCAGTTGCGCTAAGCAATAGAGTGACCACTTACCCTAAAGGACTGTAAGCTTATTTTAATTAGAGCTAACATTCCCAATATTTATAAACTTGTAGCAATTCATTTCAGTATTTGAAAATATGTTTCCAACCCGTACCATTTAGAGTCCTTTAAAAACCTAGCGTATCTCATTTTCAAAGGCAACGCATCTGTTCGTCTATTGTGGTTGTCCTTGGGCGTCGATGTCCACCTCGGTGATCCTGCGGCTCGTTTGCCCCACTTATATAAACAAAATCGTAATTGCAATAATTATAATAACTTTTAAATACTTGTAACTTCACTTTGTAATGGGAAGTTCTTATAGTTTATGAATAATGCTAGAGCTCGCATGTCGTTATTTTCCTTTATTTGGACGAAGATCTAAGAATTGTAACAAGGGTTGCACATCGCACCTTACTCTTACGTAATCGTTAGCCGTGAGGTTATTTTTATGCAGTAATCCGAAGCCGGCTGAGAAGCAAAATTATTTCTCATTGTCTTCATTGTTTGTTCCCGATAAGATACTCGTGGGGTCCGGTATGTAAGAAATATCTTACGGTATAGGTCTTCAACAACTGCGACCTCTTAATCTATAGAGCAGTATTGTTGAAATTCATCTCGATGTTGTGTGTTTAATCTGACACTCACATACACGGTGTGGTGTGGACTTCGTGACTTAATACTACGGGTTTGAATCTTGAATTGTTATTCTCTTAAATTACATGTTAAAGAAAAATGTTGTTAGAGGTCACAGACACTTACTAAACTAGTACCAACTTTTGACCGTGGTCTATTCTTCACCAACATATGTAACTAATCTAGCTGTGAATTTTTAGTCAAATATTGACACATAGCTTTATATAATACATATTTTATTTACATATTGTTATAACCATTGCAGCTTTCTGGGCGTTCTTGTATTTCGTGGGCTTCTGCTACCTGTCGAACGCGTGGGGCAAGACCGACAACCCGCCAGTAGGCACCGCCAACAACATGCAGGGCGCTATAGCTTTCTGCTTCTTCTCTATATTTGCTTGGGTGAGTTTAACTTTAAGACGATAGAGCAGACAGATTCTACTAGACAGCAGCGGCGATGCTCAGCACAAGTAACGCGATGTAAAGATTTTAATATCAACCTATCTCCGAAAACAAAAGGCCAATAGATTTTATAGTTTAAAATGACAAACCAGCTAGTATCGCGACCGTCTAGACCGCTAACCTGTTAATACTTGTAGAAAATGTGGTCTACATTTTTATTCAGCTTATGGATCTTGGACTACTAAGTATTATTGGTCACAAAGAAAAAACAATATAAAATTGCAGGTGGCGTGCGCATTGTTCGCTTTGCAACGGTTCCGTATGGGTGCGGACGCGGCGTTCGCGCCCGCCTACGAAGTGGAAGGCGCCATCGGTAGCCCGGGCAGCTTCCCCGCGTACCCCGGCGCGCCCGACCCGCAGCCCGCGTACAGCGACCCCCCCTTCACGCAGACTGGTGAGCATACTACGAATACGTCATCATCATCATCATCAGCTCATTATACGTCCCCACCGAGGGGCTCAAAGCCTACCCTATTATTAGGGGTGACTAGGCCATAGTCAACCACGCTGGCCCAGTGCGTGTTGGTTGACGTCACACGAACGAATACGTGCAACTACACAATTATGCACACACAAATTTACACAAGAAACACAAATGTGCACAAAGGAGCACTAGTTAGCAGATGTGAATGGGTTAATAGTAAATACAATATCAAGTTACGCTAGCTCAAAAGCAACCACGCGGCGTTCACCCGTCGTGTACGCGTGGATCCGTAGACTGTTCTACACAATAAGTCATAACTTCTAATATTATGTTGGTAGTGTAAAATAATGTTTAAAAATTTCAGGTAACATTGACTACACAGCTCCGACCTATTAAATGGATAAACGCAGAGTCCACGGCAACGGCGCATTTAATTATTTGTTTATTTCATAATTCATTATGTCATAATTAATATGCATGCTGACGAGAGATATGGCGTTAGAAGTGTTACGCGGTACAGATCAAATTAATTTAAAAATTCATTGTTTATTTTATTTTTTATGATATAATATTATTTGAAAATGGAATAAAAAAAACATCAGACGATTTAAGAATCTCCCGTTTGAAGTTAAATGTATGATGAATACGACTTAATAATTACAAAAAGTCCCATTAATTTCTGGTCGGTTAATATTAATTTAATCTGTTATAAATTTAATTTATTTAATTAATTCGTACTGAAGATATTAATATAAGAATGTTATAGTATTATAAAATCCATAATCGCTTCGACGTACCTGCTTTTACGTATCTTATACATCGGACAATATTATTCCGTTAATAATATATACTAAATATGTAAATAGAAATTACCAAAAATTTTCTTTTATTGTATAAATAGTGGTGTTTTTTTTTACTTTATTATTAGTAGCCAGCACGTGCCATTCGACCGTTGTTTCGTTTAAGATGTTTTTATTTCAAGTGTAAGATAATAATCAATATTATTACAACTTTAATTTCACATTAATATTGATATTATAAAATTAAAAAAAAAATTTAACCTTAAAAAGTAGACTTCAAAAAAATTTGACATTTAACGAATGACGTTTGACACTTGACAATTTAATAACGTTCAGAAAGAGGTTAAATAAATTCCATTTTTAATGTTACCATTTATAATATAAATATTATCAGTTCTGCTACGAATGCAATAACATAGCACGAAATTCCGATGACGTCTTTTAGTTATGTATTGAAATCAAATGAAGGTGTTATGTTATTGTGGTCATAGTAATTGTTGTATATAATTCGTATATAAACTGGCTTTATGACGTCGTTATTGTCTAAGCTAATTATAAAAGGAAACGTATGTACGTAGCACGTCGATGCTTTCTTTTGAACACATTCGCTGCGAAACGAGGTCTAAATCTCTGTGGTGCGAAGGGCATAACTTTGTTACGGGAGGTGGGGTCTAATGGACCAGGCGTCGCACTAACGGTAGTCACGGAGCGGGTCGATAACACCTCGTACCGCAGGGGCGGGAAGTACGCAAAAATTAACGCCGCAGCGAACGTGGTAAGTGCAATATTTTTGTTGTTGGCAATTTTTCGTTATTGTTTTGTAAGTCAGGACCTGAAGCTTGCAGTATTATATTTGAAAGTCATAGAAATGTTAATAAAAACGCTTTAACCCGAGATCATAGTATTTTTTTAAATATGAAATATATTTTAAGGATGTTACTAAGCCGAGTGTAGGATGTCGAGGATCCGAAGTCAATAATTATTCTGGTGATATTTCGTTGCAGGTCATCTTTATTACTTAGCTTCCATTGTGGCCGACGTTAAAGGAATAGGAGACGTATGTTATTGTTCATAAGGTCTAAAATTTAGTACAAATGCTTGTTGCATCAGTATAATTATTGAAATGGAATATTCTAGTAAATGGTGTTAATTAGTCGCTTATGGATACATCGATCTTTTATGTGCTGGATGCGATATAGGAATTGATAGAAAAATAAATATGAAATTACTTTAATTGTGAGAAAAATATCAAAAAGTATGACTACGTAATACAAATTGTCTTTTTTTATAATACGCATCCAGGCCGTAACTGATAGATACGTGTTGTCAGTCAGTAAGCGATTTCACTTCCCTAGCTTGCACTGTTTCTAAAAATGTTAGCAATAAAATTGTAAAATAATTTCAATTGTTCCTTTGTACTGTTTTAACTAAATACATAACGTAAGTTAAAAAAAAAAGATAAAATTAACTAAGGTAATTTTATTGTAACTGCAGAAAAAATATTTTTAATAATAACTGCAGAAGAATTACCAAAATAAATACATTGGCAGTTTAAAATATTTTTTTTTTGTCCCTTTAAACATTGTCTAGTCATTTGACATAAAAAAAATTAAATCAACGATTATATTTCCGAACGGTAATCGGAACTTTTTTTTTAAATCTTTTTAATTTTTAGAAAGAGGTTATATATCGCCGATGTAAACGTTAGAGCAGTACAATCGGAACTGATAATTGGTTCATATCAGTCGAGTTTTAGGGCATATAGATATAGTAGTCAGTGTTATCGTATTATAATAAGAAATTAATATTGTATCTAAGCTTTGGATACATCGGGGGTCAAAAATCTTTTTCGCATCATACACACAGAGAACTCACCGAGCACTTCTCTCGGAGACACAAAAACAGGTTAAATCCACAGAACAGTAAATTAAAAATGCATTTCC
>JAODUI010000002.1:1822638-1854008 GCA_027563995.1 Papilio gigon | reverse complement strand
ATGATATAAATGTACACAATTCGAAGAATGTATTGGTACAATCGCAACCGTTCACGGTGTTCCACTTAACAAGAATATAAGATAGTTGTAAAAAACAATTAGCCATCTACTTACTCAGACCACTGACTGACTTTTCTCTCGTAGACATATTTAAAAATTGCATCGTAATTGTCGACGCAATAGGTATGAAACGTTAAAAGGACTAGCTTTTAAAGTGTAACACCGCGAACGGACTAAAATACTTGGCCTAAATTGACATAAAAATATAAACATAACTGAGGCGGAATGTAACAGGAAATTAAATTAATGATTGATCCCTTTTACCACTTTCTGAATCACGCGAACCTTTATTGTAACTGTTATTCGTGTTTGATTTTAAATGAATTTTAAATTCTTTGCATGTTTATACGAAATAGAGAAACAATTATTGTTGTAAAATTTATGTAACATTATTTTGAAAATAACTCACCTAGGGTAAAAACACAATGATCACATGAAAAACAACTGAACACTGCATAGCTTATGACCAACGAATGACCACAAACAACAATTTGTAATAAACAATTGCTTGCATCATAAGAATAAAAACATTTAATTTTCCTGTTATTCAATTTTGTCATTCAACTATAGGTTATTATTACACGTATATCGTATCAGGAATGATATCGTATTGGTTATCGTTCTATACACCGGCTCAAGGTCAAGGGTTCAAATCCCCGCCTAAAAAAATAAAATTATGATATTGACTGGAAACAGTTGCTCATCGGTTTTTTGTTTCATAACCATAAAAAAAGTTATTTCTATATTACGAGAAGCCAGCACGAATATCAATTTGCTTACCGATACTTGGCAGCAGACGGCGCAGGAGAGGCGACATTGGCGATTGTGTTGGAGGCCTAGATACGTCAGCGAAGTAAGTAAGAGATTGTAAATAATTACATCGCTGTTTAATGATTTTTTCGACTTATTCTTGAAATTTCTAACGTTATTGAATACGGTTGAACGAAACATTAATCAAATAATGAAACAAATAACCTTAGCGTGAATTTCCTCTGCATTAGAACATTTGCAAAAACACATTGTAATGAGGTTCTTTTTTAAAAAAAAAACGACGTAACAGTTTGTGTCCGTTCAGAATTCCAGCATTGAAAACACAAGAAGAGAATGATAGTTTAAAGTAATGCCTTTTGTTTACACGTTTTACATTTTTTTTTTCGAATTAAAATGGTAGGTATACGAAATCTAAACTTGAAAGTTCCAATCTCGTTACCAACATTTTCGGAGCACAATTTAAGGGGAAGCTGCATGGAGTTTTCAACCGAGTGTAAAAAGGAAATGAAAAAGGGAATTGGTTTATTATCTCGGCGGAAACGTCCAAACAAACTGGAGACATTTTACGATTGAATAGATATACCGTCTACTGTATAATAAATAATAATATCAAAGCATTTAAATTTTTCATTACTAAAGTTATAAATAAAATTCACGTATACTATACGTTCGTAACACAAAAACAACTCTATATAGGAACCTTTGACTTACTTATAAGTAAAGATCGAAACAAATTTTCTATTCAGCCAAGCCTAAATCGAATTCACAGTTTTGAATTTTGCGAAATATCCACGAAATTGGATTTCAAGTGATAAAGATTCCATTTAAAATAAGCTGATTCTATGTCGGAGGTAAGTCATGCGAGAAAATAAGGGGGAAGGAATGGGGAAGAAACAAAATCGCATCATTTCCTATCTATGCCGACGTACGCTCGCCGCGCTTAGAAAGCGATTTGCTGACCGAGAAACAATGTGACTAGCTTCCTTGACTTAGACAAGTCTTTACAAAGAAAGATGTCGAGATTTACCTGATACAACCATCCGTTAAAACATTGCACGTTTAATATAATTCGAACAATTTTATAGTACGTTAGAACAAAAAAACTCACTGGACTGGAAATAATTATTTTACACCGAGAAAGTTGTTGATTACGAGTAATAAGGGAGTGAATCGAGATATCATAGATGTATAGAAGAATAGAATATACTGAGCCGACCCTCCTTAGGTTAGGGTAGAAAATTGTAGCAGTATTTTTCTTTCTCTCCCTTAAATTATAGTCGTGTCTATCCTAACAGTTTTAACTGACTACTGTTTAAACTTACATGTGTACAACAGTCACTTGCACTGAACAATTCTCAGTTTTGCCCAACAACCAAACCAAAACTGAAACTGGGTAGAGGCTTAAGTAAAATCTTCACACAAGCATTTAGTAATCTTGATATAAAGTTACCCGTGTGCCCATTCATGCAACAGTCAGCTGTAATAAACAAAAATGTAACTGTGTCAAACTCAATTATGGTCACGAATCGACCTTAGCACTTTAATATTTTTAATACAACGTGACATTTATAGATGATTGACATTATTGTGATATGGAACAAACCAGGTCACAAACAATATCTGCAGACCATCGATGTAGTTTATGAATCATTTATTACTAGTTATATTTGCCTACTAGGCCACCGATATTTTTTCTTTGTTGTCTACCAATAATATCGATTAATTCTTAAGCTAGTCAAATCATCGATTTGAATGCATAAAATCCTAGCTCAACATTATTGTACAAGGATCGTTCTATGTTAATGAGATGGTTACATCTAGAGATAGCTCAGAGGATTAAACGGTCCAAAGATTATCGTCTTAGGAAACCAATACCTATATAAGAAGTGATTTAATAGAGTATCGTCTTTATTTTATTACCTTGGTTGTGTCATGTCCGTAAATATTGTTAGATAGATATTATTTGCTTCACAATTATAATTACACATTATCAGTTTTAACTTGTTATAAAAGAGGGTGTGATCATCGATGCCAAGACATCTGCAATACTAGAATAACCACAGGTGCGTTACCGGCATTTGTGAAGTACGTTCGCTTCTTCAAAGAACCTAAGTGGTATTGGAACAACTTTCAAAATTGTGCATGTACAAGAAACATCGAGAACTGTACAGTTTTAGTGGCAATTAACATGTGTATAAACACTATTAAATGCATAATTCAATAGTAAAATGTAATGTGAGTAGCTAGATTTAGGAGTAAATTAGTATTTTATAAGTTTACTATTAAATGTAGAAGCTAAGTATATGTTATAATGCTTATACATTGATTAATGACATTTAAAACGGAGTGCATTTGATTAGTGACGTCAATATTGAAGCTGTGTATGTGTGTATTACATAATTAAATAATTACAAGCAATGTCTATTGCATTATTAATGTTGTTACATATAATTAGTTGCAAATTGTAGTCAGCCAATTCGTAACTAAATTTACACGTGCAATTACAATTGCAATCGAATAATCATACTGTATACAAATTAGTTTAGCGTTGTAAACTAATATGTTTACAAATGAAATACAAACCGACTAACACTAATATTCAATCGGCACCGACACCGAACGGGTTACGTCCGTGAAATAATACCAATCCTATACACTAAATAAGTGCCGATGGGCTCGGAATTAGTCGGTGCCGATACCGAAAAAATACTAGTGTTAGTTATTTTATATATAAAAACTAACTAGCGTGGCCCAGCGACCCGAAGCGTGTCTTGGCCTCCGACAACAAACGTCTCCAACCAACTCGATCTCGCGCCATCGCGACATAGTTATTAGTTTTATATATAGTTTATAACAATGATTCATAGGTTAATTGATTATATTATTAATTAAGGTCTATGTACTGTATAGACGTATCATTACCATCCCTTTGTCTGCCCTCTGTTGGCGGACGCCTTTCCCAATAGCTTCTAAAATATACCTCTATACACCGCGACGACATATAATATAGAAAAATAATAAAATTAAAAAATTCATTAAGGAGCCAAAATGTTTTCGTATAAATTCGTAAAGATGTGGGTGTGCAACAGCTGGAACGGACGGACAGGAAAAGCGAAACGTCTAAATCTCAATTTAAGGAAAAATACGTAATAAGAAAAATCATTTTCATCAAGTTTTACGTTTCTTTATAATAAATATATTATTAAAAAATTGTCACAAATAATAGTTTCAAAACAAAACTCCATACAAAAATGACAACACAATTCAAGTGGTTATAAAAATGAAACGATAACAATGGTTACCAGACAATTCTTATGGTATATTGAAGTATTTTATCATCTTATTTTCATTGATTTAACATAAATAATAATAAAATGATATAGTCAGTGAAAACCGATACTAAAACCAATTTCATATTCGTTTACAAACTCCTTCGTAAAACATATAAAGTATCATACAATATTTTCGGATACATTTTCATTGAATGCACAACAGCTGCAGTATTGTGTTCATTTAATCCTACATTCATATATCTCGTCTCAAGCACCTGTGTCTCTTCCACTCGTATCCACGAAAGGGCATTCTATAAAAGCATGTAATTATTAATAATTTACATTTTCTCTTAATATAAATAGGGTTGAAAGGTAAAAGTGTAGCTAATATAGAATGTTTTAATTAGATAGAGATAGAGAATTAGATAGATAGTTTGGACATGTTTATATAATGAATGAGCAAATTACGAAAAGAAACGTCTCCTAGAAGTAAACAAAAGAAGATCTGATGTTGTGGACACTAACGTAACCGCCTGCAATACGGCAAACACAATTAAATAAAGTAGATTAAACATTCCTTCAACATTTCCAAGATCGTTAAAGTCGAGGGAATCTCTTGCAGCAGCTAGTTAGCATTCATATTGCACAAATATGGAGTATCTTGTACCCGACCTCCTGACACGTCTACGTACATTGTAAATGTTTTTGAAGTGACCTACATTCACTGCTGACGGATTTTTTTATTACACTTCTTTTGATGTTTTCGTTGCAGGTGTAACGGCTAATGATATGTCGGGAAAAACTATTTCATAATTGCTATTAAAAAAAGTTTAAAATTTTATTTCCTCTAACGTTCGTTTAGTCCTTCAGTTTAAATTGCCTTTAAAGAGAACAATTCGTTAGTACGAGTAATTCCTATATCCTGCCAGATGTGTCCTAGCTACATCCATTAGCTTATCGATTTTTAAATAAATCAACCACTTGGTAACAACACTCCCGGACACATTTATCGGCCCAATTAGTGTTTAAAGTTTAGACGGTCCCTAGCTAAAAATGTTTTTATGCAGTTGAAGAACTGATTTACTGACCAACTCCTTTGTATGCTTTTTTTAAAGAAAATTTAAACATAAAGGAAAAAAAAATATTACAGTAAATCCTTCCTTAATTATAATAGGGCGAAAACAGGAGTCAGTTTGATAGAACAAACAAAACTGTACTGTGAAGCTTTCATTTGACTTCTGTTGTTACTCGGTTTGTGTAATTTAAATTTTAAGAGCTAATCTAGAAGCTCTTTAGAGTACCGAATTAAAATGTGTTCAACTAAAACTAGAAGACAACAGAATTTAAATGTTGACCTATTTTTAATCAAATTTTATTTCCAATCGAGTTTATTATAATTTTCAAAAGGAACTTTTAAAACACGAATATAAACGCAATGTCTTGGTGACTTGTTTTTATAAAAGAAGTGGCATGATCACAAAAGTGATTATCGATGCCCAGACATCCGCATTACTAAAGGAATTACGAATGTGTTGCCGGTCTTTGGGAGTTGTTATTAAAAAAGCTATTTACTCCGCTGGAGCAGCGACCCAGTGTCTTGGTCTCTATCACCTCTTAAATGTGATTATATGTGATACATTTAAAAGATGATGATGATTACATTTAATAGAGATTTCTATCAAAATGTGATATCAATATTTTTTCATTACTGTATCAACAATATAGAAATTCTATCGCAATGTAATGAAAACGTGACCTAATTTATTTAAATTTATTAATTTAATCGAGAGACACTTTTATTAAAACGTCACTCGAGAATTTTTCTTTCACTAACGATTATAGATTTTATTAACGATACGGCCAGGCGAGTGCAACTTAAATTTAATGATTGTGACCCTGAGCTCTAAATAATCCATACTATTATATAAAGCATAAATTATTTGACTTGTGTTTGTGTAAATGTGTAATTTATATTACTAAATATATATAAAAATTAATTGCTGTTCGTTAGTCTCGCTAAAACTCGAGAACGGCTGAACGGATTTATCTTATCTTGGTCTTGGAATGTTCGAGGAGGTCTAGGGAAGGTTTAAAAAGTGAGAAAAATTAGAAAAACACCCATGAAAGATTTAAAAATAGCCCTTTTCCATTGCCCATACAAACGTTTTTTTCCCCGAGGAGGAATTTTTTTTTAATGAATTCAAAAATCTGTTTATTTATTGCCTTTAAGACGAAACAGAGTTCGCGGGGTCAGCTAGTTTTAAATATAAGCAAAAATGAAAAACTACATTTGTCGAAGAAAAAAAATACGATTTTTGTTTTGCTGCACGCGACAGTCTTGTTTGAAGATATCTCTTTTTGTTTTATCATCAGCCCCCTGTCTGCCCACTGTTGGACATAGGCCTTTCCCATTGCCTACCACAGTATGCGGTCCTTTTGTTTGTGAAGTGAAAAATATTGGTTGATAATGAGTAACTGGGATTGACAATAAAAGGAAAGTAAAACGAAAATTCTCCGTTTAAAAATTGCATTATACACATAACTAAAAACATTGTATAGAATCTCATTTATTTTTGTATAAATTCCGTTTGTAAGTAGATCACACTTTGAATGAAGTATTTGAATCCTGTGAAGTACATTTTATCTGCTTACCTTTAAAATCTTGTAATACCGTACTGACCTATTATTATTGTATTTATAATCTGTGTAAACAAAAACGATAAAAGAGATCGATTTGGATTGATTCATTAAAAATAAAGTATCTCGAACGTATTCCATACGAAATTAAAAATGACACATTCGTATGAACTTCAGTAGATATTTCTGAGGCCGGCAGTCGCCATCAAAGCGAGTTTAGTTTTCTTAACTTGTTCAATTTAATTACAATAAACCAAAACGCACAAGTAAAATTATTTTCATTCAAAGTTTGACCTGCTGTTAATTTACTTTGTGAGAATGTGTATTAGCAAATAAAATGAATTATAGAAATCGTGAATTAATACTTTTATTTCACCTGATGAACCAAAACCACTGGCTTAGAAATTGATAACAGGAAGTTACCACTTATCTGCTTCAAATGTTCTTCAATAGACATAGGATGTTTCACATAGTTTTATATACAAACCGAGAGCTTGTTCTGTTTTCAAACTCGATACGACATGTCGAAAAAAAAACAAATACCGTTAGCTTTTTTTTTATTTCGTACTCGCTACATCTTCACTTACAAACTAAACAAATTATCACAAATAGACAATAAACAACTGACAATTCACAGAATTTATTTAAAAACAATTGAATCAATTTCAATTTTATTTCGTCAATTATTCTTTAAAATGTATCAGCAAGACTGAAGGCAAAACATTTCAATGGAGTTATGGGTCCTGCAACCCCCAACTGAACATGCATTCACATACAAATAATACTTCCAATGTATCTAATAATACACCTAATCAGAACTAAACTAGAATAAAAACACAGAACATTGTTCCAATGTACCCAACATTAAAATAGCTTTGCTATTTCACTTTTGACTAACAATTTATATAACCTAGAAATATACAAGTTCCTATCAGTAACAAAGTCCAATATGCATAAATGAATATTCAAATTGACCATACTATATAGCTTTGCGGCCAACACTCCTAAGTAGTTTTAATACTTGACATTCTGATATCTTATTGTACAAATAATTACATCCTTTTGATTATATAAAAATGAATTACATTTATAACAGTGAGATTATAAAGATAGAGTTATGTTTAACTAAAATAAATGTGTGTAGGTACAAATTACTGTAATTAAACTACCCCTCAATGCCTATCGTCAATCAAGGTGGGAACAAGTGGGTTAGCTTTATCATTTACTCTTAACTTAGTCTCCTCCATGGAATAACCGACACAATAACTTGAGTACGTCACAAATCAGTTATGTTAATTAAACATAACTTAAATAATCAAGATTCAGTAACTATTACTGTAGAATATTAGGCTTAAACCACAAAACTGCGTTAGACTGGGACAACATAATTAAAAAAAATGCAGTTAACCATGTTGATTGCCTGAATTAAAAAAAATTACAGCAACCACTAGTTTAGGTCTTGTCAATTAAATCATAGTTTTGTCAAACATTAAAATTGTTAGAACCTATAAAATTAGTTTCATAACAGAGTCAAGGTTATATTCTGTTCAATCAAGATTTGATTTTGGAACTTTTCATTCTGTTGTCAGTTACAAGACTAAAAGCCATATAAAAGACCCCTATATGCCTTTCCCCTCAACTCTGTTCTTTAGATTGAGTCTCTGTACAGTATAACTCTATGGTGTAACTATTATGTTGATGTTGCCAGATGACAGATTAAAAATAAATTAATAACTATACTTACACTTATATACTAAGAAAAATTTACATTTATTGTACTTACGCTAAGTTAAAACTTAAAATTAGTATCACTATACCGGTATTAAAAGGAACTAAATAATATAACTGTGTACAGATCTTAGAGGTACTACATTTTTTAGTAGAAATATCTAGAAGTAGAAATAAAAAATATTACAAACACATGAAAGTAATATTAACTTATCTAATAAACAGTAACATCTATTAAGACATTGACACTAGAAAACTAACACTTAGTAACAAACAATTGTTCATTACAGCACAAAAACTTTTTTTTTCATCATAACTTACGCATTTATTAACCAAGCGTTATTATTTATATGTGATTTTTGGGCACCATATGTCATATAGTGTCCAAAAATTTTCATCAGAAAACACATGTAACAAAATGCTCGACAAAGATTCTGAAAGGTCTATCTCACTAGAGCACTCACTAACTATAGTTTTTAATCACCCAATAGCCAAATCAGGTTGAGCTGTTGAGCCCAAATTACAAATCAAATAAATGTGTATACTTCTGTTCATACGGATTAAACTATCAGCTGATAAATACAGGTGTATTTATAACAGTATGCAAGGCTCTTACAATCAAGTATTCAAACAAGTAATAGATTTATAATGTGAATTATGCCATTTTCTGACTTATACACTAATTGAAATTGATCAGACAGACATTAAACTGGGATGTTTAAACTTATTTCTAAATTATTTACAACAAATGCAGCGGGAACTTTTACTGGTAATTATATTTGTAACAAAGTAAACATTATTATAATTCACTCTAATTACTGTGTTCAAAAGCAGTTTTATATTGAAACTAGACTTAAATAAACAGGCTTGCACCTAGAGAAAGTCATACAAATAAAATTACAAACATTTCTCTAAGCCCTGCCTGTGAGCCTGTACTACTTTTTAGCCTTTGCCGAGTTCCCTTGTTTATTCGGTGGAGACCATCGTAATGCAGATCTGTCTACGCACAACCTAGGCTTCTTAAAATGGGGACTAGCTAACTGTTCCGCAACTATCTTTGGTGTAACACATATAACATGCTGACCTTTCCAATATTTAACCATATTCATACACTGTAAGGTGGTTATTATATCAGTTTGGGATATCCCCGTCATTTGACTTAGATCTTTTATACTCAATGTACCTCTACTGACACTCAACACTTCCAGCAAGACATATGACCAGTATGATCTGTAACTAAGCTTCCCTAAGTCAGATAATGGTTTCTCAGGACTCCCTACCACTTGTTCTAACCTGGACAGCTCATAGCTGAATGCAATTAAAAACTTTCCATAACCTTGTCTTTGGTATGGTGGTAGAGTGAGTATGCAAGCTACATTATTGCCTTCTGGAGAGTCTTTTTCCTTTGAAAAGTAACCAACTAAGTGGGCTCCATATTTGTCTACTTCACAAAGTATGTAAAACAAAAATTGTTCTATATCAAAATACAATGTTTTATGATCTAAGAACAGCTTTGCTAGTAAACACAGATTTTGACAGTAAGTTTTATGTTCCTTACCATCAGCTTCAAAAATAGCTATCGTACCTTTTCTGTATATTTCACTGCCTTGTGGTTGTTTAGCTGGACATTGCCCCAAATGGTACCTGAACGTTTTTTCCATCTTCATATATGTAAGACAAAATTCACAAATCCATAGTTTCGATTGTTTACCATACTCATCGGGGTAAGGACTGAAGTACCAAGTGTCTATTTCGTATTTGCCAATTTGAATGCGGTCTATGTATTTGACTTTCGTTATGGCTTCGTGTTCCTTTTCCAAAGCCGCTGTCGTCGGATCCATCTCCTCGTACGTCTTTTGTACGTGATTGATTTCGTCATGTTTACGTTTTTGATTGCGCGTTATTTTACGACCTGATTTGTCAGTTAAAAGATGGTCTGAATTTATATTATTAGATTGCTCGCAAACGTCAAACCTGTCGGACATAACCCGGTGGCGGGAAACCCATTCGTCGAGGCGCCGATCGTATCCCACATAATGAACGTAATACTCGAAACAGGACTCGCCGGCATTGTACCGCGTTTGTATAATCTCCGCCGGGTGCCATGACTCATCGGAACGCCGCACTAAATAATGCTCTCCGATATCCAATGGCTGTTGTTCCTGTACAGATTCTGATTCCTCGTTATCGGTGTTTCTACATTCTGGATTTGGCAATTCATCTTTCACTATAGGTTTTTCAAATTCCTTATCACCTTTTGCCATGTTAGAACAAACATTAAACGTATCACGCAATACCGCGCAACATAGTAGTTTTTAAAGTAGCCATGCCTTTACAAATAAACCATAGACTAAATAATTGGAATTGAAAGCGAACGTGTGTTTCGTTACAACCTCTCTTTAGACTACATAACAATTTTAATAATTGTTTCTTATTCTTAAACGAAATTTCCTTTACTTCAAACGATTAAATTATGTACAAATTATAAGCGGCTTTTGCACATTTTAAAAGGCTCATAGAAATAAACTGTTGATTTTAACAAAATTATATTCTGGCAATTTATGATTTAAATCTGTTTTCAAGTATGACCATATTTAGGATCTTTCTACTGATATAGTAGTTTAAAAAATTGTGTTTCATTAAAAGTACCTCCCTTTATGGAAAGTTCAGTTTGATAAATTAACCATTTAATTTCATTTCTTATCTTCATAATCAGATTTCTTGAACTCTTGAATTAAAGATTATTTTTAACTTAAAATTGACTCACTGTGATTCAAAATTAATAAAAAAGTTGTTTTATACGATACTAAAAAAGAAAACTTCTTACCTTAATTCGTGACCTGAATCGCAAATCTCTTCTATTCTTACTGTTTGGCCTTGCAAAATACAGGCTACTTTCTGATAACTGGAGAGATTGCTTAAGATGAAAAACATAAACAGCAAAAGACTAAATTCTTTGTAAATAAATTTATTTACACCGATTTTTGTAAAAAATAAATTTGAAGTAGAACTACACTGTTTGAATTTTAGTAGAACTTTAGTTTAAAATTCAGCCACACCAACACTGTGCACAGTGCACGTAATCGCCATCGGCGAAACGTCTCGTAGTAGTGTACGTTTTATTTTTTGAGAATAGTTTATTCTAATTGCTTATAAAGGATATGAAAATTGTTACAACTACCTAAAGCTGTGCCATTGACTTCTGTGTTTGTTGTATTTGTAATGCTGATGTGTTTTTGCAATTAGACGTGATTGCGAGTGCAGTGCTTGCCGATTCAGATTGGTTCTAAAGCCTTGTGATTTTCGTGTTCTATTAGTGACAACGACCACACAAAACTCAATATGCAAGCAATCAAGTGTGTAGTTGTTGGCGATGGGTAAGTTTTACAATATTATTTGCCTATTTAAATATTTAAGAGCATTCATTAAATAGTAAACTATCTGACGTCATATCGACACATTTGTGCCGTTTCCAGCGACATAAACGAATGAGTTTTGTAGGAATGATAATGAAAATTTTCTTTATCAACCGTTTGATTTAGCTTGTCGGGCAAAGAATGTAATTAGATATTTGATTACGAGTTATATGTTTATTGTTTTATGATACAATATGGTTGGAAATGTACACGATATAAATTAATTTTGAGGAAAGATTGTGCTGGAACGAACTTTTTTACTAGGAAGCGTTTTTATGAAGTATAAATAGGTTAATAGTAATAATCAACAGAAATGAGATGAGTCATGCAATTTTAGTTAGTAAACACAATATTTATTTTCGTATATTATATTTACTATAATTAACATATCTCATGACATTAATTCTAGGTTATTTAGGTTACTGTTGACTTATACTGTGCTTATAGAGTACTCTACACTGTCATTATGTTGTAGACAAGTCCAGCAGTTTTATTTTTATGTTCCAAGAGAAGAGATAACAATTTTGTAAGAGGAAGTGATAGGAAATTTATCTCTGTATGGAAAGTGATTGTTGACTGAAATAAATAATACATAAGCAATATACAATACATGTATGTATCTATAATATGTAATATTTTAACTATGATTAAGCTAGTGCTCGACTGCTATCCCACTTAATATTAAATGGTGAAAAAGTCTAAAGATGACCTCGGATCCTTTAAGAGTATAGTATATCTTTCCAAACAACATGGTTGTCATGTATAAACAAAAGATCTCAGCTAAGTGGCATATACCATGTATAACTAATTATAACTGGTCCATTTAATAAGGTTTTAACGTATTCTGACTAATTAAAGAAAACTTTTTTCATAATGATATCCTGCTTCATTTCTAAAGGTAACTCTTGTCATGCTGCCAGCGCACTAGTAAAACTTATTATTTCTTTATGGTGTTTATGAGCTGTCACCATGCAACCTGTTTGCTTCTACTGACAGCTGATGGTTATTTGTAGGTTATCTATGAGTTAAGTTATCACTTCAGTATGATAATACATTGATATCCTTTTTGAATTACAACCATAAACAAGCTTATAGCAACTTCTTACAGGTAATTAAAATTGATTATATAAAAATCTCGGCTGCACCTGGCTATGACATCAGCACTGTAATGTTAGAATTCAAAGAACTGCTCGGTACTAAAGTTCAAGGTTTTAAATATGTGGAATATTTTTGTGTATATTATTGTACACAACATTTATATGATAGAAACTTAAAAACATCTATGTACTGTTCACGAGAATCAAGACAATGTTGTTGGTTAAGATCAATTAAATCTTTGTGTTAAATATTTGACACATGTTGAAATTTTGTTAAACTTTAATTTATAATGTACTCTCTCGTACATTAGTAGTTAATAATCTTATTATTATTCTTGCAAGTTCATAAACGTTACAATGGTATAGGTAGTATGGTATGTTACATTACAGTGTGCATATGGTAAATATAAATTTAAAACCATGTGGTAAATTTGAACTTGAATCACTTATTTTAAATTCTTTGTTGTATCTTGCATTGACCTCAAAATTGTTGATGTCTTACGCTTCTTAATTTGATAAGATTTTCACATGGAAACGTTCATTGTTTACGGTGATTTAAAAAATGTTGGAATGTGCATATAAGTGATGGAAATCGCATGTTGCGTAAGACAATTTAACAATCACGCACGGTCTATGAAAATAATTGATTTCGTTGCTCAGCGTTAGCCAGGCCAGTGGAGTAAACGCTAATAAAAATATTATTTATAGACGCATAACAAGGTCTTTGGCGTGTTTGCACTAGACATTTATATTTCGCGCTATTTCCTTGCTTCTCTGTGCTATTTTCCTCTCCGTTTTTATGTGTATTTTTGCTCTTGACATATATTTTTGACGTTACATGCATTTGCGTATTAACAACCACGTGGTTTTGTTAGTAACGAATTTTATGTGGCAAATTGAAATATACGACTTATGTTTATTTTCTATTTAATTTGTTGTTTTTTTTAGTTGTGTATCTAAAAATTTAAAAAAGTGTTAAAACCTTTTTTAATAGGAGTTGAATAATTAACGATTTTAAATATGGCAGTTACAAGATAAGAATACCCAGCTTGTTCGTTAACAATAATTGGTATGAAATTAGTTTTTTGTTATGCATAGGTGGCCTATGCTTGGAACGTTATTATCAAGTCGTATCGTTGTACCCAATACGGCAGCGAGGCTAATCTGACCGCTTAGAAAGCAGCACGTGTGAAGAAAGTGGCCTGTCAATATTGCAGACCATAAGTTACAGCGGACGTAATCAATTAACAAGATTGATTTGAATTTTAAATTATACTAACTTAACCTACATACGTTAAATAAGGTAAGAAATGTTTTTGGTGATAATATGCACAATTTAATTTTCGTCAGCGTATACAGTGTTCCAACCGAGCAAGTAATAATAGATTAGGCTACGTAACTACGCGTACCTAATATGGATTAGATTAAAAAAATATATACTAACTGTTAAAATGTAAAGTCATAGAAAGTGTATTTTTTTAGTATAACCAATGAATTCAACTATAAACTAAATATTAAACGGTTAACAATCGCGTATTCACCCGGTGTCGGCACCGACTTGGAGCACATCGCGGGTTCTTCGAGATGAGTTTAGTTATTTTATACTTAGTTTGTAATGTCTCAGAAAATTTAAGTAAATTGATTTCGATATATTGTCAGATAATTTGTATAGACAATGTCTTTCTATAACATCTATTAAAGTTTTTATAGGAGATGTTGTTACAAAAAGAATTCTTTGTTTACGAAGTATTCAAAGGTTGTCTTTATCAAGACTTCTTTGTAAGACCGAGATCGCAATAAGTCTTTTAGTTAGAAACTTTTTCGAAAACATGTTTACGTTAGATTAGAACTTCGGGGAATTATATTTTTAGATATTTCTTAGGATTGTTCTTTCTGCTAAATCTGTACTAATTCTAGGTTTAAAATTATACGTTTGAAACTGCAGTTACACTAAGCAAACAAAAGATAGTAGATAGTAGGCGAACTTGAAGTCTTGGGTAACTAACGCCATCTAGGAACCTTACAGGTCATCTCACGGACATTGTTTTACTTGATGTGGTCATTCATGTCAGTGCGTTCAACACAGCAGCTGTAATCAAATCACGTGAACATTAGACGTGGTGAAGTGAGGAACTCTGATTAAACCTACATACATTGATTACTTTTTACTCTTGTACTTGGACGATAAATTACATTTTAAAATATATATCACTATAATTAATATAAATAACGAACAACAAGCGTGATCTTGTCACTCCATTTGTCAGAAAGTCGTGTCAAAAGTAACCTAATTCAGCAGTCATAGACAGATTCAATAAGTTTGACGATTATAGAGTGTACTAGTGTTGAGTTCCGCTCCGTGTTGACTTTGACGCGGCCGAAAGTAATTCAAAGCATAATTTGTAATAATCATCATATTTTCTCACATACTTAATTCAAATGTTATTTTTAAAACGATAAAACAACGTTTATGCAAACGTTAAATATACTTTTTTGTTAAAAAAAAGAATGTTGCCAACTCGAAATTTTCCGACGAGGCGGTTGATGATAAAAATTAATAAAACATTATCATACAAAGGAGTCGTTTAAATGCAGATATAAAAGGGATGTTGTCCCAGCGAGTGACAAGCTCGAACGTGCGTAAACATTTGAAAACACCGGAATAAGGCTTATTCGTGATGTACAGGATGTTACTTTTGCTACTCGGAATTTATCTATTTCATTTTTTTTTGTCCTTGTAATGTAACGATTATTTTATTTACCGCATACAAATTCTGTTACGGTTTCTTTTGTTTATTTTGCCTTGTTTATCTGAGACCCGACGTTAAAGATACTATATCGAAATATGATAGCATAAAGTTTGAGATATATTTTGAAATTGTATATCTGTACTAATATTAAAAGAAAATTAGGATTTTATTTTTGTATGTAACTAATGAATTCGAAAATTACTGGACTGATTTCGAGAACTTTTTGGTCATTATTGAGCTATCTCATCACTGAGTAACATGTTATGACATTTAAAAAAAAAGGGTCCCCGTGCGAAGCGGGGATATACCGCTAGTATAAATTACGGTTTGCACGTCTTAGGTGTGTGTAGGATTATAGCTACATAAGCACTTGCAGATATTTACTTATTACCAGAAAGGTAGATTAAAGTTGACTAGATTTTTTTTACATTATAATACATTAGAAAAAAATTTCAAACAGTCAATCTGTTAGTAATAAAAGACTTAATTTAATAATTCCATAAAAAAAAATCGGCTATTGATACTCCTTAATGGTCATTCTTGAAGTCTGTTACTAAATTTGTCGTCGAAAAATTAAACACTCTGTATTGTATATTACATTGTGCAACGCATTCGGATGTAAATTATAAAACAGTAATGTATGGAGTTTAAATAGATACAGAATATGACTTCTAATAATACAAACATGCCCGCTCTCGTTATGAAACAAATTAAAATTCCCGCCAGGTCCATGACCATGCTACAAATAAGTGAGGCGCCGTAGATTCTCAAGTTATAAAGAAATAATTAAATCAAGGTCAACAATTTTTTATGGTGAATCTAAGATTTTTTACAGTAAACGTTTTGTTACAAATTGTAGGGTTTGATATAAATAATTACCATTAGTTATGTCTTCATAAAAATATATATAAAACCTTCTTGTGTCCAAAACACTGGCCAGTAAGAAATGACGGGTAAAAACCGCAACAATGAAAAGCGTTTACCGCCAATCGACCCCAACCTTCGCCCTTGCTCGGTCATGAATAATGCTGTAAAAATCCGCAAAATCTTTGAGAATTATTATGAATTGTTTTAAATTTGAATTCATTGTCAATTTAAATTTAGAACAAGACAGTTGAAGGTGTTGTGGCCAGTTATATAAATCCTGAAAAAACAAACATAGATAGCATATTACATCTAAATTATACCTACCCAGCGATGGTTAAACGCCACCAGTAATGAAGACAACTGCGGTAAAGTTTTCCGTTTTACATCGACCGGAAAATCAATATCGCAATGTCTGTGCCTACGTCACTTGGGACCCGGCTTGTTTATATGTCTGTCTGCTGTGAAACTTTTGCACTGCAATTTTTATAGTCTGTAAACTACGCAGACTGTGAAAGTTAATTAAAAAAAATCTCTTACGATTAAGTTGTACGTCATAAAGAAGATCATGTCATTTATATCTTGGATTTAATACTTTTAATTTACCATCTAGTTTTGCGTATTTATAGATATGAACGAAGATTAATTGCTTCTCGATTAACCAATTCGTTTAACTAGTACAAATTTATCAATTCCTTTATCTAAATTAGTTTCGTAGAGTGTGTTAAAGTAGATAAAAGATGCGGGAATTTTTGACTTATTGTATACCATTTTAAATTGTTAACAAAGCTATTATGATAATAAATTAATTAGTATTTAACTTTTAACGACTTATTTAAATTGTTTCTTTTAAATTACCCTTACGAACTCTGAGTATGGCAGTTGGAATTCAAAACAATTAAAGAGAAACCAATATTTGGTAAATACGCGTGACTACTGGGTAATTTAGCAGTGTAGAATGTACCTCAGGTTTTGGCCTCAATCTTACTCTGTCTCTAATTAAGCCCGCAATGTATGTGTTCATAGAATTAACACGTTACGTTTAAACGTTAGAAGATAATTGCCACGATTCATTGCTCTTTCAATTCGCATACTATTGTTCAAATTTCGAAAGATGATTCATAGCATTCAATGTACAGGGTGATATTAAAATATCGTTTTTTTACACTTTACGTTTGCTCCATATCGACTGATTATAATAGGTTTATAGTTTGTAAATGAGACGGTTAGACAACGCTAAGTCCGTGTAAACTTAGTATTACATTTAAAATAAGCAAGGATAACAATTGAACTTTGTTACTGTCATCACAATGACCTCCACATGACCCTAGGCCGCCCCTGCACCAACTGAGCTGGCCATTTGTCGCATTACTATTGTCTTGTGTCTTGTATACTTAAAACTTCTGGTTTCTTTGTAATGTAACAGATATTTTTTCATTCTCCTCCATAATAATAATACGGCTGCCGGACTGCTGCTTTCCTAGAATGATGACCACGAACAAGTCGAAGCAGCGTGGGTAGACCTCCTGCAAGTGCGAAGATGATGTAGTCAAGGTTGCTGGAGTGTCTTAGATGAGAGCGGCTTAGGACAAGTCTTCATGGCGATCTTTGTGCGAGGTCAACGCTCAGAATTGGGCGACGTGTGGCTCATACGATCATCAACATCATCATCAGCTCACTATATGTCCCCACCGAGGGGCTCGGAGCCTACCCTATTATTAGGGGGTAACTAGGCCATAGTCAACCGAAGACCAAGTGATTATGATGATGAAATACGTTTAATATGATTTATTGCTTTTATTTGCATTCATTTTCACAGGACGTGGAATAAATTTATGTAATATGCTAATAAATTAAGTCATAAAAGAAATGTTTGACTCGTTGTAACCAGTGACTTAGTCCGCTTGAGTGATTGTTACTCAGTAGACTGCGCTGATATATACTATTCTTATATTCTTTGACTTTTTGTTGTTAGTAACAAACACCGGCCATTGTAATGTGTCAGTGATAATCCGCGTTTTATTAACACGATAACATTTTCCCCTGCAATTTACCAGGTGGCTTTAATTCCTAATAAATCTCCTGCAGCGTGGAAATTGTGTTTGTTTCGCATTTTGTCGTGTTTTAATAGGAATTAACATAAATCTTTGAATTACGTACGTGCATATGTTAATGTTTAAATGGGGCCATAACCTTTACCGCGTACTGTATCAATAGACAGTTGTAATTTATTGTAGTTGGCGTATGTACTGATTTTTGTATTTGCCTTTATGCCGCGAACGCGCAATAGTGCCGATCCCACTCACCTGAAGATGAGCCCACGATGGGCTCGTAACTAGTCGGTACTGACACTGATTTACACGTGAGTTAAGCTGTAATATAAGTAGTATAGTGAAATGTCTCACGAAAGTTTTAATAGTTTAATTCATAATATTGTTTAAAATTTTCAATACAGGACGCATTTATTGTTATTTACTAGAAATGTTTTATTTCGTATCACTTAAGTATATTTTAAAGGACTCTAGTAGAATTTCATTTGAAAAATACGGCATAATGAAGTAGGGAACATTACGGAGCACTTATTAATGGACTGGCTGGCTTTTTATAAATATTGACTCATTTCTGCAAAGGTTTTGAAAGCATTGAATGCAAAAATATGAACTGAGAAATATTTTTCACCATTTTGCTTACGAATTCGAATTTTTATATAAAGCGAACCTTTTACTTAGGTAAACTTGATATTTAAATATTTTTTTTGGATTATCTTTACCGGTCACGTTACCTGTTGAGGTTTAGTTGAGTAAGTTGTTGCAATAAATTAAGGTTGTATTTGTTGGTGACAAAGATAAAAACAGTCGAAACGAATATATGTTTTTATTTTTCACAAATGTTGTAATAAAACATTTTTGACTAGATTTTGTGAAGTTTCCTCGGCTAAATGAAATAGAATTTTTTAACAGTGATTTTTTATCGTTTTTAACAAACTTTCTAAAGTTGAAATCCATTTAGTATATTTTCTTTTTTATCTGTAATTGTATAATTATTTTCATGAAACATTTCAGCAACCCCATTTCTAAAGTACACTTTAAATTAATTAAAGGGAATTTTATTAAAATGGTAACTATTTTCTTTTTAGGTTAAACGCGAATGAAATAAATTGCGGTATAGTTAAAAAGTTGTACACGTTTTTTTCTTTTAGTAACTGAATTTATAATTATGATTAAAGAATAAGGTTGTATTAAAAAATAAAACTATATATCTGCTACTTCTATAGTATATCAATAGTAAAGATATCTAACAAATTACTGTTATCTACCGTTTGTGCTATTACGATAGACTAGACTTCAAACTATACTGTACTATAATTATAAAAACACAACGTGACCATCAGCAAGACAGGTCTTGTCACTATACTTGTCAGAATTACACTAGCGTAACATGTTCAGAGCATCTGCGTTTTATAGAGTCAAAAAGCAACCGTATCCATATCTTTTCTGCAATACTCCTGCAATTACGCTACACCGGTAATGAGGGCGACAACATTAGTACCCAATAAATAAAAATAATGGAAAATGGTAATAAATTAAGGTTGTATGATGACCCCAATCGACATTGCTAAGAAACTTACTCAGTAATTTTTTAACGGTATATAATACAATTGTGCATTCGTTTTTATAGCGGTAATCAACGAGCTAAACTATGTTTACAATATCCTCAACTATAAATGAGATGTACCGTATCAGGCCGGCCGTGTGCCGCTAACAGTATGTTTGTTATTCACAACTAACGGATCTTACATAACACATGCCAGACAAAAATCTGTATTCTATTAAAATCTGTTTTGTTTCAAATATTTCTTACTAATATCTTAATGTGTGTGTGTGTGATGTAGGATGATGAGTACATAAACAAGGCGATGAGATTGAATGGTAGAGGCTATAAAGGTAGGGGAAGACCGGTGTGGATGGATTGTGTGAAGGATATGCGCAAAGAAGTGTGTGAGTTTAGATATGAGCTGATAAAGATTTACGGCAGAGTAGTACTGTGTCGACCCTCGATAGAGAACAGAACAGTTTGATGATGAAGGTACTAATATGTAAGAATATTAAATTATGAAAACTTTCGTGAGACATTTCACTATACTACTTATAGAAACGATTTAACTCAATTGTAAATGGGTGTCGGTACCGGGTGTGGGGCCAATCCCACTCACCCTGAAGAAGAGCCCCCGATGGGCTCGTAACTAGTTGGTACCGGCATCGATTTACGCGTGAGTTGAGCCGTTTTTATAAGTAATATGTAAGAATATGTATGTCATAGTAACTATTTAGCATAAAAACATTTGCAAACTGAAAATAATACTATATTTCAAAAAGGTACAAATTCTAGTTTGTACTAGAGTCGTCGCAGTATAGGAAAAGTGCTGGTTGTTTAAATAGTTGGTTTCGATAAAGAAATATTCGATGCAAAATCTCGTAGTCCGGATAGACCGGTTCCTCGCGAGGGGAGTACAAGGTTGACGTTACACGTGCGAATAGATAGTATGAACACCAATTCAAACTATTGGTTTTCTCTGAAGATACACGTATAAAACAGCTTTCACGGTCCTTTCAAGGAGATATAAAGTGTACATTTTACAAAATCGTTTTGAATTCAACTACTTTTTTCAAAATCGAAGCGTCAATAGCCTATTGGTTGAAGGTACGAACTACCGATATAGCTGTCGTACATTCGAATCTCACCGTTCGACTGTTGTGACCATATACTAACACAAGCATGCAAGCTTACTTAAAAAAAATTGAATAGCAGGTATAGAAAATATTATAATTAACCTCCCCTTTCCCTACGGAGGGTCGACACAGTATGTACTCTTCTATACATCTCTTAATCTCTCACACACTTCCTACGCATATCCTCCTCTACACGATATATTGAGAATGTATTAACCTGAAATCTTAGTTTTCTAGTATAAAAGTCGAGAGTTCAAATCTGGATGACAATTATATAGAAAGTTTTATTTCCCGTTGCATCGTGTAAAGTTAGCAAAGCGCATTAAGTAACTTGAACCCTCTAAGCTTCAAGTACAACAGCCACTGCCACCGCCTCTTATATATCTAGCAATTAACCCAAAACTTTATAACAACGCAGCAACTAGCGGAGTAATTCATTTAATTGAACGTTGCTTCGTTAGTGTTATAAATTTAACAAACATATAAAACCTTTTTTAACCTCTGAATATACATTTTACGTGTATTAAGTTTTCGGTGGAAAGTTATTGGATGTTGAAGGTGGAGGAGCGCATACTGTGGAAGGCATTGGAGAAGGTTTATGTCCAGCAGTGGGCAGACAAAGGTTTAATATAACTTATCAAAACATTATCCCTCATTGATTTATTTTCTTATGTACTATCCTAGTTTCTTCGACAATATTCAAGTTATTTCTATGGTTAATTTAATATTATCCAGAACATTCCTTTCCGTCATACTATAATATTACAACATCCATCCTATTCCAGGTCAATAATCTAGAATTCTAATAGGGATGGCAATCTTACTGATAAACTTTAGAAATCAGACTTGTACGAGTCTTGTTACGTAGAGTTGAAGATAGCGAATGTATTGTATGTTGAGGAAAGTTGGAAGATATATCTTGTAAAGGATATACGATTGAATGCTGAAGCGATTGTTGAACATGTCGCTTCGTAAGCGTCTCACTGATGTCACAATTTATTTATTTATTTATTAAGACAAGCATACAGCATACATATACAAAAGCTATTACCAAAATCACAATTACATTTTATTATTATTTACAGGCTTGTACAAATAATTTGACACATTCTATTTATACACTATTATATATTTACAATTTTATACAACTTATTTTCTGAACGAATTTGGAGTTAAACGCCACGTCATTAGGACACTGTTACATATTTTAATGTCAGTTCAGTATTCGGCCTTTATTTTTGTTTACTTTATAGTAAGGAGTTCTTAGCTTTTAATTAATCATTTTGTTTGAGTTTATATTGCACACGATACGCTCGTATAAAGTAGGCTGAAGTATCTAAAAGGTAGAATAGTACAAATAATTCTAAAATGTTTCATTTTTTAATTCATTTTATATTCTTTTATCTTAGAAACTGGCAGAAAACAAGTCAACCTTCAACAAAACTTGTAAAAAAAAGTAAAAACGAAATTTTGTGCCAACGTACAAACTCGGCTTGCTCAACAAACCGTAACCGTCACATCCGCACAAAGCTGTTTCAGCTCGGCCGCCTGCAGCCCTAGTCGCTTCCCAGTAATTACTATTCTGCCCTAATTCCTTGCAGCGACAACCCTAGGTTACGGGCCACTGCCCTCTTTATGGTGGCTTCGCGGATTGTATGATGTCGTGTAACTTACTTTCTAAGTTTTTTGGCTTACGTTCACATTGTTTTCTAAAGGTATTTTTTTTATAGGTCCCAATAATTTCTAGATTATTTAAATCGTATAAAATCTTTCTATAGAGACGAATAGAATATGTAGGTCAGTTTATGTGAAAAACAGAAATAGGTTATACATAGATTTAATTATTTTTTTTTACAATTTACATAGCTCGTCACGAAACTGGAAACAACTTGGACGTGATTGTATAAAATACATTTTTCTTGTATCTTATTCGAATTGATGAAATCAATGATTATTCCAGTCTCCTTCACGAACGTCTGTGAGATTCGCATTTGTAAGTCGAGCACGTATTGGAAATTGGAAATATTTTCGCCTGTCCTCGATTTAATTAGCGTTTTTTTTTATTTCGCTGACTCAATTATACAGAAATACCTGAAGAATATTTAATTTTATACAACTGTCGTAGCCTAAGACGGTTACACAGTGAATTACTTTAATATCTACCATGCACCTATATCTTACACCATTATTGTATGATTCCATTTAATTTAAAATTGTATTCGTATTTTTGACAAAAATAAACTTAACCAGACTTAAGGAAGCGACATCTATATGTGTGTGTGTGCCTTAAATGAACTCCGCATTTGTATGAACGCTATATAAACTCCAAATTCGTTTCACATTTCCGTAAAGATTTGAACGTCTGTTAGATTGTAAGCTTCGCTTTTAAAGTGTTTAACAATCGTTTCAATATTCGGCCATTAACGACATTTCTTGTATAATCATATATAAATTTCGTTGTTTTCATTTCAACTGATGTTTTCCTAAAAAAATATAATGTATACACCGGCTTCGTAAAGCCGCATACTAAATACGATTATTCAAGTTTATTGCGGCAATTTAAAAAACCACAATACATTTATTAAAACGTCTAATTTATTCAATGATGTGCAATTAATTATTAAGCTTCATCATTTAGCTTCACGATTACAGACCGAATGAAATATATGAATGAAAGATTAAGACCGATATAAGAGTGAACGGTTAGTCTACTGTCTTAATTATATAACGTCATAAGGAAGTTATACCATTTTCGAAGCATAAATTCATCGTTACATATGAATATTTTTTAACAAAACCGTTGTGCATTTCGACTGTGAATTTGTAATGAAGTACATATTTTATGGGCATTAAACAAAGGCGCTGTACCTCCGTGGAATTAAATTTGACAAACTTCTCTATTGCCAATAAAATAGCAATAATTTGCCTGCAGTAAAAGCTTATTATTTTATTGACACTTAAGTTTCGAGAAATTCAGCAATATAGCGCTTGTTAAAGTTTCAATGGAATTTAAGTAATAATTTATTAACAGTTAAAGATTTTTCTAGTATTTCGTATACTAAAGTGTGTAGGAAATGGCGAAACCAAGGTTGTCATTGTTGTCTTACTCTTATATTATGAATGCGAAAGTTTAGATGGACGGTGTTCAAGCAGTTTTTATGTGTTTTAGCGTCAAAGCCATATAATAAAAAAGAAGAAAACAGAATTAAGAAAAAAAAACGCATTTTAATCGTCAGATCGTCTTTCGTCATTTACACGTCCCATTTTACCATATACACAATTTGATTTTAAATATTTTTTCATATTAGTTTTAAGTAAATCGTAAACTATAATAGATGTTAGTTGTAGCCTAAAACTGCTAAACTGATTTGAATTAAATTTGACATGGAGATAGAATACTGTCTGAAATAAAGTCCAGCGTAATTAATTCTACGCAGAATTTTTTTTTGTATTGTACCAATGTTGAAGGAGGGAACAAAAAAACACCCCTTTTTATGTAAAAGTATTGGTAGATTTTTGTTACCATACTAAAATTCCTTTTTTCACTACAAGTAAGCTTTGCTTGTGCTAGGAGTGACCACGAGAATAGTTGAATGACGGGTTTAGAATTCTCGACCACATGATCGAAAATCCGTACCCTTAACCAACGGCTATTGGAAAAAATTAAATGAATTGTATATTTTGGTTCGAATTACTCAAGGATTAACGTTGAATGAAATATAATAATATCGTAATTCAAAGTAAGATAGTAATTCGCCATTGGCTCAGAGGGATTGCGACCACCTGAACGTGTGCAAGCTACGATTGCGGTCGGTTAATTGACGACTCCACTGTCGCCGACGCCCGCCTAACGCCCTCCGGACACCCACCGCCCTGGCAGAATCCGTTGAACGCCATTAAACAGAAACCTCTCTCCTACCTTTGTGCAATTGCCCCATCCGATTCGAGGTATTGACATTAATTGAACTGGAGAATTTGTCTACATTACATTAAATAGCTTATGATAAAATTGAATCACGTTTTATTTTAACATTTCCTTTATCTGGATAAGCAGACTACACAACTGTTTCACTTACGCTTAGATACCAAAGAACATATAAGGTTTCTGCTATATTTTTACTCGAATCCATACATAATGTACTATCGTATATGCATAATTTAATGTATAACGTTGGTAGTGGTTTTAAATCTCTTTCAGTGACCATTAATGATTCGATTTATCAGTTAAAAACGAAGTGTAGCACGACATTAATTAGACAAGTGATTAAATGTATTGTGGTGTTTTTAAATGTTGGCAATAAAAGAGAATGATTGCAGCTAGTGTGCAAACGTTGGCAGCACTGCGCGGCGCGGGTTTAACGCTTACTGGGTAAATTTTAATTTATTGCCGCATAATTTTTTGAATTGCGCACTTTGCGTTAATGCGGGAACAGTGCTTGAGTCCGGCCCTGTGCGATACACTTGCCTGGAAAATGGAAATTTGCGCATACATTTTAACACTCGATCAAGTCAGAATTTTATATTGTTAAATCTACATAGCACATTTTCTACATTTTCAAAGTTATATTACATTTTGCTACTTCAAAAATAATAAATTGTAACGGATGACATACTGATTTAAAGTTTATAATGAATATATAAATTCTATATATTCGTGAGAACTTAGATAGTTTCGACAGTTTCAAACTACAAAAAATATTAATTAAAAGAATAGTCCAATTATAAGTAATGTAGATTATTTCAAGCGAAGATTCTCATTAAAAAGCTTACGATATTTGAAGAGCAAAAAGCTCCTCTCTAACCTAACCACGTGTTAAACAGCCAAGACAAAGGGGCCGCGGGTGGCGCCGTCGACAGCCGACCTGCTATCAGATGCACCGCGCCCCTTTGTCTCGCGCCGACCGCCGTACATCACGTTAACTATCTCACTAAGCAATGCTCACGCTGCACTCGGATATACTTACAGAATAAATACATGAACACGTAATTGGTGCATTTAAAAGAAAAACATCTAAAAACCTATTAGTTCTTTTATTACTGCCAAAAAATCATTGCAGATATTTATAAATCCAACTCAACATTTGAGTCACAATACAACGGAAATGTTGTTGACTAATTTGGTATTCATTCTGTTCTTGTCTTTAATGTATACATAGTTATGATTTCAAAGAAAGCGCGTAAGGAAGTGAAAATTCCTTAACCTAATTTATGGACGGAATTAAATTTAATATCATCTTTATAACAAATACTTAAGAGACGTGATTTGAATCCTCGTTCATTGTGAGCAAGTTGCAGACATAAATGTTACCCCCAAAGTACGATGTGGAAGTCTTCAAGAGAGAATCAATAGGCACTATTAAAGCGCGTACCATGTTTCGATCACATCACTTGGAATCAGGTGGGATTGCGGTCACGCGTTTGTTTAGTTCTTATAAAAAAAGGACATTAGCTGTGTGTTCTAAAACAATAATCAATAGACGGTTATTCTTTTGCTCACACAGTACTACTGTATATGTGTTGTATAGAACAAGGTCTACAGATTCAGTATTAGTGCCAACGAACCAGCAAATAGAACAAATACGTGATCATATAAGACTCACGTCAGTAATTCCGGGCACGTAATTTTCTCACAATAAGTAAAACTCCACGCTTCTGCTGATACACTCATGAACGTATTCATTGGCACAGGAAAAAAATTGGATAAATATATTATGAAAATAGTTTTTCGTTATTACATTTTATTGATATCAAAACATGTCAACATACATTGAATATATTAATTACAAATTGCTTGTACCTAAATCTCATTCAACAACTGATATCATTTTTTTATTAGAGAAAGGCATAAACGATCACGATCACAAAGGTGTTCAGACGCACATGAACATCTGCTAAGAGGAACAACAGATGCGTTGCCTTTGAGAAGGAGGTATGCTAGCTTCTTGAAGGACCCTAAGTCGTACTGGTTTGGAAATATCGCTGACGACAGACTGTTCCACAATGCCGCTGTGTGCGGCGAGGAGTTGAAATGATAGTGTTATTTTGAAGTGATTTAAGTTTACTTAAATTTGAAAGAACACAATAATAGAATGTACATTTCACCTTCTACCTAAATGTGGTGATTTTTTTTCACTTTAATATCGTTCTAAGAATTAGTTCTTTGTTTAATGTTTTCTATTATAAATGTGTGCATGAGTGTACAAGTATCTCAGCTTAGACGGTACGTTATATAAAATGATAAAAGTCGAAGTAACCCGCTACATTGTAAGTGCAATAAATTTCCAATACCATTTCATTATTTTCCGATCGCAACTTTTAGCTTCAATAGATTAAGTTCAAAGGAGTAACATGAGCGTAGTACAGTACACAACACAAGTGAAATTGCTATTGTTTTGTTTTATATCAGTCTTTGTTTATGAGACAAATAATATTAGCGTAGAGTTTTACTGCAATGATACTAGCATTGTAATATATATTGTCTTCTCTCTCGTTGTTAAAATAGAGACTACGATCAGCATTAATATGTCACGGCAGTGGAATTCTACGTTTAAATATGGTACAGCATCTTAAATCTTAAAGCCAAGACTCCAAATTCATGTAATATTTTGACATCTGTTATGTTTTAAGAGACGCTTTCGAAGCGAATTCAAGTTTAAAAAAGAAGTGTATTCAAATTTCACCATTGGACTATTATCGTGAACCACATCCTAACATAAGCTTTTACAATCATCCATAGAATTGTTACAAGAAATATTAGTGAATTAACAAAAAACTATTATTTAAAAAAAAAAAAGTCTTTTAGCCAATTCTCACGTTGGATCGGAAGGTAACTTTAAACAATTGTATAGAACATTTGAATAGAATAAAATATTTTTTATTCTATTCAAATTTTCGTTTTAAACCACCACAACATATAACCACCACGTGTTAATAAAGCTAAGAAAGTACGTATTTGTTACACGCGGGTAAATGTCAGATGTTCCACGCTACTTTATCTTACCCTGGGCGCAGTATATCACGGTAGGTACTTCACTTACCATCCACCTTACATTACACTATTGAAATAATATATATATATATATAAAACATTGACTACATAAGTAGTCGCATGTACATGACGTCTTTGAGTAACAAAAGATAATTGTCACGGAAAACCGTCATCATCATTCAACCCGTCCTGTTCTGTACCCTATATTACTCTTCCATACATTTCTGTCGCAGAAATACGATAGTAAAAAAGGTAATTCATCCAACAGACAACCAGGGCCTCACGTAATGTCTTCGACAAAGAAAAAATTAATCAAATAGGCAAGTTGACACATTCTCGGTACTTGTAAGGAAGAATGAATGCCGTTAAAATGTCAAAACGTACGTTAAAAGTCACAATCGATTCATTTTCTGTTGTATTTATTTACAACACGTTGCTCACTGCTTGTAGCGAAAACGTTTAAGGGCAAATTGAATTGTTGTTTGTATTTACTAAGTAGTGTTATCAGAGACGAACGCAAACACAAACAAATGCAATCGTAACATTGAAAACAGACAACTCGAAGTCGCAAATATTTTGCAACGATGTCCGTGTCCGAGCAAAAGTCATCTCCTTCAACAAATATGGCTAAGAGTACAACAAATATATGACCACTAGATATGACATTGGCTTCCAAAATAAAATTAATCTACTTTCTTAATTTAACAGTTCATTTTCAGTGACTGAACGGTATAAAATTTGATTGCTTCTAGATTTAAGAAAATGTATATGACTCCGATGTAGGTAGGCGTTTCCAGTTATTTTTACATCTGTGCAATCTCTATTGGCTATCTGGACATCTGTAGCCATTCCGGTGTGTTTACATTTCATCTCTCAGAGCAACAAACGTTGTAGTCAGAAGGGGAATGCGCGCGCAGCGATCTAAAAAGCGATAGCTTTGTACACTTCTTATCGAGATCGTACGCCTCACGCTTTCCCATTGAAAACTTACTTTTAAATACGTAAGAAGCGTACGGCCAACCTACGCTTCCTTGGTCATGAGAAAAAAATTAAATTGTCAAGTAAATAACGATTGAACTCATCACCAAGACCAGTACAAAGCCCGGGTCCGTTCCCAAATTCATGATATCATTTAGTCTCACAATACTTAGTACAGTATTTATTTATTATTTCTTGCAATGTTGATTTAATTATTAACGTTAATAATACCATGCTGTATCGGAGTAATTCTTTGATTTTATGAGTATTCAATTTTTAATCATACTAAATTAAAATACCTATTTGAGACTAGACTATAAGCACTTTTAAGAGCCCTAAATTCGTTTCCGCAAATGACGACGTTAACAAATAAAACTATGAACATGTAATTATTTATTGTATTTATTTGCTTTTTTTATATATGTAATTTTACGTTGATTACTTTACAAGTATTTACAAAATTCCTAATGGTAGCCACATATAGATTGGAATTGTTAGAGTCTACCGCAAGGAGACGTAGTTAGTATAAATGTGGATTGCTCGCGATCGCCACATCTATCATAGCCTTTTCTTCTTTGTTGTCTGTAGGACTGTAACGGACTGTTATTTGGTGTTTGTCAGTCGGAGTAATAGGTCCAGGTTCCTGTTCTTCCCATTCAGAGCGGCCTTTCAAATAAACATGACGACCACATTTGCAATCAGCTTCGATTCTCTTCCGATGATATGGGTCACTGTTCACATTCTTACCACAATCGTGACAATAGTGAATACGATTAACATGAGCCGGTTTCATTTTGTTATCTTTTACCTTAACATCATAATTATTTTTAGTAATTTTTCCTTTGTAATCGTCTGTATTATCTTCGTTACCTTTTCGCACCGTATTTTCATCAACGTTATCATATGTACCATCAGGTAGATTACGCTGGTTGCTGTGCTGGTGATGTGTTACTTTGTTTTTAGTATAAGTTCCTTTAGCTTTGTAAGAACGGCTATCTTTATTATACTTTTTTAAAAAGCTATCTCTCAAATTTGTTGATATTTTTGCGAATGTCAAAGCAGTTTCCTGATTGCGGACATAAGGCGAAACATTTGACGGTTCAATCTTTTGTCGGTCAATGTCGTGCATTGCTAATTTCGGACCATCCTCATTATATGCTTTACGCAACAGTGGCGGTTTCAGCAACTCTAAATATTCACGATGCTCGTTTGCAGCTTTTTCTACATCCTGAACTTTTAGTTTGTCTTTTATTTTATTTACCATTCCATCGTTTTCCAACTTTAATCTACTATAACATAATTGACTTAGTAAAGTCCCTTGAGTTTTATCGAGCGTTTTAGACATTTTCTCCATTGCCATTTTATCTTTGGGCGGGTTAGCAACGTTTAGTGTAGCAAATCTTCGACTCAATTCTTCAAACTTATCATTGTCTATATTAGAGAGTATCGATTTTGGTGATGCGTTTATAACATCGTTGGGATTTAGCATTTGTGAATGAAATAAATTCAGCATAGGACTTTTAAATTTCTGACGAATAAATATGAACGATCGACCATTTATGTTATTTGGACTTTCAACACCTTGACTTAAGATTTCCGAATCATTTATAGTATTACGATGATCTTCAAGGTCAAATTTAGGAACGGCTTTTAATGTTGTATCATCGGGTAACATTGGCGAATCTGTTACATCTAAATCTCTCGTTTGGGAATTTATGTCCGGTGTACTGTGTTCCGTTGTTAGCTGAAAAAAATATTAATTAAGATTCCTTAAGTACAACATGTTCGTTTATAATATTTCGATAATATGATCTAGTTATAGGAATTGATCTTCAAAAAAAAATCACATACTTTATTATTATGAAAAATTATAACATGTTAGAATTTTATACTATCGTTATCTATATAGATAAACATTCATCATCAGCTCATTATGGGTTCCCGCCGAGGGGCTCAGAGCCTACCCTACTACTAGGGGTGACCAGGCCATAGTCAACCACGTTGGCCCAGTGCGTGTTGGTTGACTTCACACATATCTTTGAATTTCTTCGCCGATATGTGCAGGTTGCATCACGATGT